>VXBC01010177.1:765134-847585 GCA_013399945.1 Ploceus nigricollis
AAAAAAAAAAAAAGCAGAGGGAATTAAGACAATAATCAAATTCTCCATTCAGATAGAACAAAGACATTTCAAATACCTTTCAAAATGTCAAAGATCAAGATGTCCTGGAACAACTGAATCATACATACAACTTCTCAGTTTGAGGTGATTCTCCAGTACTCCTGATGTCATTTACCACTGTCTGTGTTATACACTCTAGTCTAGAGTTAGTTCTTCCTTCATAGTGAAAACTCAATCATATCAAGTAGAACAGCATCAGCTGGGAAAAGCTAAAAATGCCAATATCAGAAGAATTACTAGCTTTGTGGTTAAGGTATTTTCCTGGATATAGTAATGCAGAGGTTCCAATTCATCCTGCAGTTAATATAGATGAAGAGTTAATGATGTCTCTAGTAAATAATGGCCTATTCTAGGACACATTGCTTCACACCAGCAAGAGTGTCTGAGGAAATCCTTCACAAAGAACACTTCACATGAAACCATGTGAAACTTAAACTAGACTTTTCTGACACAAAATATTAATCAGAAGATTCACAAAAAGGTGATAAAGGCACTTTTCAAAATTGCTTCTTCCATTCTTCTTTTCCCACCTTGGGACACAGCCACCATGTGAGCTAAAGCTGAGGTTGAGAGCTGTGTCTGGGGGAAGCAGATCTGCTGAGATGAGCTGAAGATCTGTGGATGAGGATCCTGCTCCTGGGACCATTTCTGTATTTTGTGGTGACACAGGTTTCCAGCTGGCAGGAAAGACTCCACCTGCCCCTGCAGCCTGGGCTCTTCAACCATCCTCTCCCTGCTCTCTCTCAACATAAAACCAAATCTCAAAGTTTCTGTGCGCAGTAGAGGAGGAAGCCTTGTGAGTTCTTCTATCCTAAATATCTTATTGTCTGCATCTAAGAAGGTGTCCTCTGGGAAGAATGAGATGAATTCAATACCTATCATGTAGCAGGGGCCATTGAGCTTTCAGATTTCCTTGGTAAATGTTGAAACCAATCCATCTAGATAAAAAAGCACCAAAATCTTGTTCAATTAATGAAAAACAAACAAACAAACAAACAAACCAACCCCACAGTGAATCCAGATGAATTTGAACACCTATGATAAAAAAGAATTTGTACAAACATAGGCATACAATGACAATTCAGGTGGTTTCTAACTGTCAGTCTAGAAAAGTCTGCTGTGAGTCCAGCGTCACATCTGCCACCTCCACAAAGATATTGTCAGTAACCCAGGATAATACTAGATACCTCTGTTAAGGCAGCTGAATCACTTCCAAATGCTATATGCTTGGAACACAGCATCAAAGAACAAATAGGTACTCTGCATTATATTTGTGTGGGGGAGAATTGTGACAGATCTCATAACAAATGAACCAATCCTCTGTAAGGTACCAAAAGTTTGAAGGACTCTGAAAGGAACAGGAGAGACAATTTTTCCCCCTTTTCTTATTAAAAAGGTAGGACAAGCTGCCCAGCCTTGGCACTGATGAAACCAGTCACACACCTGAGGAGCAATGAGTGCTCCCACACACAGAGATTGTTGCCCATTCACATTCTACTTTAATGCAGATTAATTTTTCCATTTAAATAACTCTTCTGCTTCATATATATGATCATTTAAGTACCACTACCCAATGCATAAACCTTACTCAGGGCTCTTGCTTGGCTTTTTATTTGTTTCATACTCACCACTCTCTTTCAAAGACATTGTCTTGGGGGACTTAGAACTCAAGAATGCCTCCTTGTTTAATTTCAGTCCCCAGATTACCTGTACTCCACAACTACACGGTATCCCGCCTTTTTAATAGGAGGGATTTAAACTGGCAATAAGTACTCATGCATGTGAGGTTATAGACCTATTTACACTAAAATAAGGCATCTCAAAGCAGTTTAAATTTTCTGCATGAAGAATTTTTGTGGCTCTCAGATGAGTAGTGTAACACATTGCTTCTCGTGTTTAAGTCTGGCAAAACCGAGAGTCCTGTTCAAGCAGTTGTCTGTAGATCTTTTGATTTTCTTTTCTTTATTACTGACTTCCTTGATCCTGTTGCATGGCATTCTTGCACTGATTTTGAAATCAAGGTGAACAGGACAAAGCTTTTAAAATGCAGCTCACCATCGTCTTTAATTTCTTAATAAATTTCTCTCCCAGACCTCCTCCCATGGATTATACAGAGCAAATAGGCTGTGTGGTTTACACTATATTTTACAGATGAAAAACTTGAAGAAAACTCAATAAGAACATAAAGTTATACTAATTAAAATTATATATCAAGTATAAATTTAATCTTTAAAATGTCTTTGATACTTAGGAAATGAGCTTCATAACTCGTTAGAGACTCTTCTGCTTTTGAGTTACTTTCCTTCCTTATTATTTAGCAACCGATTATGGTTTCTTCTCTCTATTCACTATACTTGCTTTGTGTGGGAGAATGTGTATATAAGTAAAAGGACACACACTTGTATGCATGTTTCTGTATTTTCTTATGAAAATACCAAACACATACTACCATTTCTTCCTCCTTCCTGAATCAGTGTCTTATCACTTCACCACACTAGCAAATTAAAAATAATTTCCAATTTCTTTCACAAATACCTAGTGGCTAAAGATTATTAATGCATTTGTCGGACTGGCATAAATTCAAAAATTGCTCAGTTAGGGAAGAATATAAAGCATTGATTGTTTACAATCAGATTTTGTAGTCTATATTTTCCTCATGGAGGTGAAAGTTTATCTCATTGCTAAACAGTGGTTATAATTTCACCACAACTATTCATCAAAACTGATTTTTGGAGCTGCAAAACATCGCTTTCTGAGGCTATGAAGTAAGCAAGCTGTTGCCCCTTCCTTTAATACCCTCCTTTAAAAATAATAGCTGCCAGCAAGTTATAGTTTTATCTCACATATGTGAGAGCACTCCAATAAATCACTTCTGCTTGCAGCAATCATAGATTATGAGGCTTTTATGATCATGAAATAAGCCCAATAGTCCACTATTGTTCTCAGAAGACTGAGAACTCTGTCTTATTCTCTTTGTGTGGATGTATGAGCCTCTTGTTTCTCAGGGGCTAGTGTTACATTTAGCCATGCTGCTGGTATGTACCCTGTATACTAGAAACGTTTCCTACAAGTTGGGAAACATTAGGGTGTTTTGTCAATTTCTGACATATTTTCCTATGAAAGAATCAAGTGCACTTCAGGTGTTTTAACTCCCTAAAATCATTCTTTTTGTTCTCCTTTCTTTTTCCCCAGGTACAAGATAATCTTCTACAGCATGTTTTGAAATGCTTTGGCATTGCAAGTAGTACATAAAAGCCATTGGAATGAAGTCTATGAAGGAGGTTTATCATAATTCTTTCTTGGAACAATTATGGCAATTAGATACACTGATACTTTTGTATCTTTAGAACCACAATACTTGGAGAGAAATGATTAGAAGGAGTTTCTTACTGGAAATAGATCTAAAACTGTGGTTTTGATGACATTCTTAGCAAAACATTTGTGCAATAAGCAAGATAATGATGACAGATACCAAGGTCAGGGTAATTACTTTCTATATTTGGATTAGTATTACCCTGGGTGTTATATACAAACTATCTACAAACATCAATCTATTGCTGTCCTTACACAGGAACAGATTTCACTTTTATGTTATGAGCTTTAATGCATGCGCCAAAATAAGAACAAAAAAAAAAAAAGTATTTTTTTAAACCCAGAAGGTTCAGTATAAAAAAATAAAGAAAAAGAAAAAAAGCGGAGCAAAGTTGGCTTTAAAATTGCAAATATGCAAACTTGGAAATGCAGATTGCAAAAGAGTATTTTATCTAACAGAGTGTTGAGTGGCAGAAACTAGCTAGCATTCAAAAAGGAATTGGTGTGTCAGGTTCTTATTTACATTTCTGATATTCCTGAAATTAATAGATAGCTATTTGCTTTAATCTTTTCATATCAGCCACAAACTGCTTGTATATGTTTTATCATAATAATTTTGAAAGGAATTGAATTTTATTCCAGTGGCATTCAGTTTCTAATTTTCAATCCCAAGTTGTTGGATGGTAGCTGTGCTGTAGGGTGATATAAGAGCCTTACATAAACAGTGCTTCAGAACTATACATACATCTTGACCAGACTAAATCAACAGAGATAGCAGTGTGCTGATTCAAAGGCACACATAAATGAAAAATGTTTCAAAGCCAAACTAATGTGATCTTCCGAGCTGTGAGTTAAATTTAATGTTATAACAAAAGACAAGGTCAGTAAAGTAAGCCTTATTCCTTCAGATTCTTTGCTTTAATGCTATTAAATGTCTGGACACAGTAAACTCAGTGCCCCCACCCCCAACAGATCTCCTTCTGAATTATTTGTCTTTGAAATTACTCATTTTTTCCTCCAGCTGTGTTGCAATGTTCAGCTGAGGCTATAAATAAACAGCTCTTTCAAATGTCATTGGCTAACATCATCCTATGCATTGATCATGGAATAACGCTTCCAAGTTTCTACTGCATTGTGAACTGGATGTTCCTGGCCTGAAATGTGTGTAGCTTGTGGTAATTTGGTATGAACACTCTTGATTTCATCAAGTTTTACAGCTTCTGTATCATCAGTCACAACTTTAAATTTTCTGCCATTTTCATACAGTAAAGTCATGATAAAATGTTCCTTAAGCTACAAAGTGAAGGGAAAAAATACTCTTTATCTCAGTGGTGACAACTTGTCTCTCTCTATTTTTCATCCAAATAAGTAGAATGCTGTAAATCCTGTCCAGGAGACACAGACTGGAAGAATTAATCAAAGGTTTGTTTATGAGCTATTTGGAGCAGATAAAATGTTGCATTGACAACACAATTTACAAATTATCTATCAACATCAACTGAAGCAGAGCACCTGATCCTGATGTCAAGGAGAGCAGATCTGAGTCCCAACTGAAGAGCTTTAGCTAGTGGGGCAACGTCCTGCACAGATCCTCTGAGGATAGTCTTAGAAAACTAACACTGGCACCCAAGCACGTGCACTGTGACACAAAGATTTCACCAAGGATGAGGAATGTTCACTGTGCAACTGCTGAGCATAAACGTTCAAGTGGGTTAGTTTGCTCAATGGGACAGGTTATCACTGTCTGAAGAAAAACCTGAGACCCTCCAGCTTCTTTTGTGCAGAAGTTTGCACTAGTGAATGGTTTTTATAGAGAAACTTTTTAGTACACCATTTAGGTTCTAGATTTTGCAAAAGTTCTCATGGATATATTAAAGAAAAAAAAAAAAAAACAATAAAACCACTGAACAAAAAAATGCTCCATAAACTCGAGCCAGCAATATGTCCTTGTGACAAAAGTGGCCAACAGCCACCAAACGCATTAAAAAAAAAAAAAAATTACTGTGATGTTTATCAGGCACTGGAACAGGTTGTCCAGACTCTTCATCCTTGGGGACATTTAAAATCTCAACTTTCTTTGTAAGAAATGAAACTGTAGTCTTTGAAAAGTTTTAAATGCACATCCATCTTAACATATTTGCTTACATAGTGTATATGTACACATACACACATACATTTCTATAGAAATCCTTAAGATATTTATATATTTCGAGGTACATGGAATTATTTTTCTAGCAATATACATGACTTACGGATAAGATTTTACTCCATTAGCCAAGATTAGGACAGGACTTAATTTTTTCCAAAGTCAAGGCCTGTACTTGGACGTGGCTGGTGATGACTTGCTAGTTGATGAATACAAATAGAGGCTAGCTTTGCCCTGAGCAACAGTGAGATCCAGTGGAGAGAAGCAATAACATTTTTAAGGGCCTTGGTCTATAAAAGAAGCAGCAAAACTATGACTGTGTGATTCTTAGCCAGACACCATTAACTGCTGAATAACGGGATCCAGGAACTGCCTTTTTGGAATAAACCCAAGGAAATGCAGCTTGTATGAAAGATGGAGTCAGACTCTTTAATAAGGACCTGTAGTGATAGGACAAGGGATAATGTTTTAAACTAAAAGAGGGTAGATTCAGATTAGATATAAGGACGAAATGTTTTAAAACGGGGCTGGAAGTTTGAGTTGTGAGAACTATGGACTGTTTATGCAAAGAAGACAGGACTATGGACAGCAAGTCAGCATTAGATTCAAGAGATTTCTGTGACTGTCTAGGTTTACCAAACCCAGCACATTTCTTAGATGTCTTTAAAGATGACAGACTGGTTTTTCATCACCTGTGAGTTTAGATGTCAAGTATTGGGTATCTATTAAAAGATGAGAAAAAAGGTAAACAATGCTATGAGGATTGGTTTGCTTCATCTTGTAGAAATTCCTACACAAACAGCGTGAGACATTAAAAATACAAGTGCTTGAGAATTCTACAGTACTCTGCAAATTGATTCATTCAAGAATCAATGAATTTCTTATTGTTTGAACCAATTCATTTGCAGAAGGTGCAGTATTTCTCACTGTTTAGAGTAATTCATTTGCATGGGCTGAGTACTCCCATACTACAAGATGCTTAAATTGTAAAAAATAAGTCCTTTTTCATGTTACTGGCAATGTACTGCAAGCAACAGCATACAAAAATAAACCATGATGCAAAAGATTTTATTAGATTATTAGATTCTTAGAGATTAATATTAAAAAATGACAGCATCCTTTGTAACAATAGGAGCTTTTCTTTGCAACAGCTAGTTTTAAAATGGAGTGTTGTTGTCCTTCTTATCATTTAGTACCAGATGAGAGTTATAAGAAAAGCACATCCTCTATCCAACAGCTGGGAACCCCAGCTTCATAGATAAGAAAGGTTATGTGAGTTCTGACAAAAACTGAAATGTCCTGAAAAATTTTCTAGGAATAATGGGATCTATATAGAAATGCAAAGTACAATTTAAGAGATTTGTACAGCCATTAATCTAATGTTTTAAGCTCATCATTGAAAATGTGTACCTAATTCAGGCTACAACTTACACTTTCTTTTACATTTCTGAATAATCATAGATAGATATTGTTTGGCATCAGGAAAAAATTAAATTCAGTGATCAAAAAACCAAAAATAATTGGTTTGAGCTGAACCTTTCAGGCTGGTATGTTGGCATTTTGGATGTTAAATTGAACGCGTGAAACTTAAATGCAAACCCTTTTAGTAGAACTGAGTGGAAAAGGGCATCTAGTGTACATTTTAAGACCTCTTTTCAGCTTATTTTTGGAAGAGAACAACTTACTCTTCCTTTACTGTAATTCGTAAAGTTTTAGAGAATTATTGCTAAGCACTGCAACCTAAAGTCCTTGAAAATATAACTACCTAGACTGGGAATGAATATATCCTTAGCTGCCACCACCACGTTCCTATCCTGGCTGAAGGACTCTGAACAAGGCCATAAAACATCTTAGGCCCCAGGCCTCTTTGGTCCAGCTTCAGCAATGTGTTTTGGCTCTCTCAAAAGGTCGTGAAGAGACACTGATTATAGCTTGGAAACAAGAAGCCTCGATAAGTTTAGATACCAAACCCTTCACAGATTGTTTCTGAAATTGATCTAATATGGCCCAAGAAAATAAAACATTCCACTTACATATATTTCCTTAATCCTTCCTTTCCTTAATCCTTCCATAATATTACTACCAAAATAAATGCAGATAAATGCAGTTTGTAGTGTCGTTCCTAGAGATGATTGCTGAAAATGTGTCTACTCTGACTTTATGAAACAACAGTTGCTCTGCATACTACCTACTGCAGGGTGTCCCTGAATTACCCTGACTGCAATGGTGAAGCAGCCCTTTGTGATCAATAGTCAGTGTGAATTCACCCTTTTTTTTTTTCAGCCATTTACTTGAAAATCTTGAGTAACTCCCATCTGAGGTCCTGTAGTTATCAAAATTTTCCAGGGGAACAAAGGCCAAGGCACTCTTCAAAAGAAATATTTATCATCTTACTTTAACCTAAAACAAAAATGGAAGCTGAAACATGGCTGTGGTCCTCTCCCAGCAGCAGTGTGGTGTGAGGACTGCTTGGTACAGCTGAGTCAAGGAGAGGCTGATGTGCACTAAAAAGTAGGAAACTAAAATTTGCATCAGCAAAGTAGAACATTCTCACCCATACAAGTCCCCATTAAGGGGATCTGTAGAGGAAGGTTATGTAACTTTACACTCTAAAAAATGAGGCTCAGAGAAAAGCAGCTAGAGAAAGCGCTGAATTATGCAGCTGCAAAAAAAAACCGAACTGGTTTTCTAATATTGTATAAAGTAAGTTTCTAGAATTCATGTATTAGTAGATGGATACTGTGAATATGTTGTAAAACACAAAACTAAAGGTTAAGTATTTACAGATAGTTAAGAAACATGTGAATTGCCTAGATTTTAAAAAATCCTTATGTGACTGCTTATTAAGGTTACCACAAAACCTCTATATTGAGAAAAGTGTTCCTTGGGTTTTAAGGTCCAGTACATTTGAAAGGCAGTAGTAACTCATATTTATACTACTCAACATTTTTATTATAAAAGATTTTTTCTAAGAAAAAGAAGCATTCCTAAAAAAGTCAACACCTGTGCTGTTTGTAGCAAGTCTTTGGAATACAACAATAAAAAAGTTGTCAAGCTGTGGGATCACCTTTCCCTTGTCTCTTAAAATTCCATTTGTGTTTAGCTCAAGTATCAACATGCCGTTTTTGATCACTACGTCTTTAAGGCAAAATTTAGCATTTCGCAAAGGTGGTTTTTGGCTGTCAATATTTTAAAGGCTTAAATCCAGCCTATTACCAACATAACAGTAGGTAAAATAATGGGTGTGCTACTTAAAATGCTTAAGAATGAGGAGAATGCACAGGAAATTTTGCTAAGTGACAGCATGTGCTACAAGTCACTTTCCATGGCAGCTGACTTATAGCAGTATAATGTCCCCCATGCTTTACATCTCTGTTGCAATGGTTAAGGAGCTGATGGAAAAACATTGCAATTGTACCTAATGAGAACTTTAAAAAGTTAAAGTTAAAAAGCTGTCATTTGTTCATAGAACTCAAGTCCTAGAAGGGTTTAAGAATGCCAAATTTATGGTTACAAAGTGTCCTTGAGGCAGACCTTATCCATGTGCTATGACATGCAAAGCTATATGCAGAGAATTGCCTCTCTCAGCCCTGTGAGTGCACAGAGGTGGAACAGACTCAAGATTGTGTGATTGATTACATGTCTATCTGCTTCACTTTGCATCACAGATAACTTATTTTTAAATACAGGCTTTCTCTGGTAATTATAATAATTGGAATTAGGTAGTTGCATTTTTATGCATTTATCAGATATTTGAAGATATTTATCATCTGTCTCACATTTCATAATTTAGAAATGAACTGTAGAGGATAACTGAATTACAAAATCTTTCTTATTTATGTTCCCTGTTTCCTCAGCCTTCTTCATTAAAAAAGAAAAAGAAGTCAGGAAAAAAAAAAAGGTCCTGCAGAGATGGATCCTTATTCCTGGGATATGTTTCAAAAGAGTTCCAGTCAGGGACAAAGGTCCCCTGTGAAGAGCAGCTTGCAGGATAGATGCTTTTATGCATTTCATAGAGAGGTTATTTCCTCCACAGCACTTCCATAATGGCCTGGCACACTTCAAATGCAAAGGCAATATAAATGAGGACAATAAATCAAAGCCATTTTGGGAAACTAAATTATTTGGATATAAATTTTGCCTTTGGATATTACAAACACATGAATCAAAAATGGATGCCAAAAGAAGTGTGGAGTGAGTATCCACAGGAAGTATTCAGTCTTTAAATTACTCATTGCACACAGCAATTAGTTAGGCAACAAATATTTTTAGCCATTACTCACAGTGTAAAATAATCTTTAATAAACTCAAAGGAAGTACAGACTATCCAGTGTGATACATAACTTTTTAGGCATGTTCTCCAGATATAGTCACTGAGTGCACTACAGCTCATTACAACTCACTAATGAGAAAAGCAAGTGTTTTGTACACTTAGGAATTCTTTCAGTCTATATGTAACATAACTTTGCAGATATATTTTGAGGAAAATAAAGATGATTAATTAATTATTTCAAAATTCAATTCCAGTTTTAAAATCCCCTCTCCATTTTAGTAATACTCATCATTAAGGTTTTTCTCTTCTGCCACTAAACCTATTGAGCTTCATGCACAGCAGTTAGTAAAGACAAAACTTCTGGTCTTCATGTCAGGATACACATTATGCATTTGGAGACAGGATATTTTTGTTTCCTGCAGCATATTTAATACTCCTCAGAATAAGGCTGTGTTAGTGTACTATGTATAACATACTGAACCCTTGACTACTCAGGGAAGCTTCAGCTGGAAAGAATGGCTTGCTTATGACCCACTAGTGGCTCAAAGCAGAGTGGGTGCTTAAAGACGTGGAGATGATCTGCCTGTCTGAAGGGCTGCCCCAGGGCTGGCTCTCCCTGCTGCCCTCTCACACAGCCTAAAGCAGTCAGCCATGCAGGGAAATGCTTCAGCTTCAGAAGTTCTGCATCATTTTTACATTATTTGTCAAGTGACTGTTTAAGATTAGATCACCATTTCTAATAAAAAGTAATTTTACTCAAGCCATTAACAAGAAGCAGCATATAAGTTACACATTTATATGAAGTGAAGCAAATCACCTACAGCACCTGCAAAAAATTATTTCCTAATTATTTTTACACAAGAGAAGAATGGGAATCGTTAGGAAGAGAGGCTGTTTTGCAAAGGAATCCAAAGTAAATTCATTGCATAATTCAGAATTGTATTAATATTTCTTCCATCTATCTTCTTTGACATCTTAATGCCTTTGATAAAAGATGCAAGTGTTGCAAATATGCCAATACAAATCAAACTTGCTGTTTAGCTCCCTAAAGTACTAACTAGAAGAGTATTAAAAGTATTATACTTTCTTTTTAAGCCCTGGCTCTTTCTATTCCTGCTTGCTTTTTCTGTTTCTTCCTCTTCTGCTTAAAGCCTTACCTCTGTATAACCACTACTAAAGATACAGACCAGGTCCTGAAGGGCTTATACTCTAATTTAAGATAAATTTCAACAAGATTATAACAGAGCATGAGGGGAGCAAAGGCTAAGGAAAGACTCTCTCTAAACATACGTGTATTACTATCTCTGTGCGCAGTTTGTTTCCTCTCCGCTTTTAAAGAATAAAGGAACACAAGACCAAAATTGGGATATCTTTATTAATTTTGGGGAATGCAGAACAAAATCAGCCAGTAGCACAAGAAAAAGAATAGACACATTTACTGTTCACTCTCTTTTTCTCATTCTTGTGTTTAAAAATGAAGTTGCAGACAAATTTTTTCTGCTGTTCAAATCCAGGATGAATCAGGGTTCAAGAATTCCCAACTCATACACACCAGGGTAAATGTCTTTACAGGCTGTGAGCTCTTACTAACAGAAAGAATACAGTACTCTTTCTGCTGCATTTGCTCTATTAATTACAGAAATGTTTTCTCTGGGAAAACCAGGACATATCCTCAGCACCATTTTCTACAGACAGTTTGTGACTCACAAACCTATAATCCATGGTGTTCAAGTCTCCTATTTAAAAAGGCTCAGACTTCGCATTTTTCTTCTGTAAGATAAACTTTTAAAGGCACCTCAGTTTTCAGTTATTGAACTGTTAAAGTCTGCTTCTTTCTACCGTGTGTTGTATTATCTCTGGTCCTTGAACAACATGCTGGTATTTACAAGCACATAATATGGTTTTGCTTATGAAGGTCGATCATTCTGAAATATTAAATTACTTCACTGACTATGTAGGGGATCTTATTGATTGTACCTTGGGATAATATTTGCGTTTTTTGCTTTTTATCTATTTATTCACTGGATTACAGATGCTTTAAAGCAAATTAGAATTAATACCAAAAATGTGAGCTCTCTCACTGCTTACTTTCTGTATATAGGTTTTCTTTCACTTTTATCAATAATGATTTATGCAAAGTCACCAAGACAGCTATTGCTTCCATTGTGGAGTTTATTATCTCCAAGATGAGCAGACAAGTCATTAAACTCCCACAGAAGGATTAGCATAGAGAAAGATCACTGCATTGTGATTTTCTGGTTACACAGTTCGATACAATGATGGTTTAAGGAAGGAAAAAGCCAATTCTAGCATTGTCATTATAGAACACTCTATGTTGTCAATAGGCATTTATAAATACTATCTCCTGTAAGAGCTACTTGTCCATAAAGAGGTCTTTCTCTCATGCACCAATGTGATCACTACTACATGAAAATTACTTGTTAATAAAGGATTTATCTTTCATATTCCTTGGGGTGCTGGTGGATGAGAGGCTGGACATGAGCCAGTAATGTGCACTTCACAGCCCAGAAAGCCAGGTGTGTTCAGGCTGCACCAAAAGCAGAGTGAGCAGCAGGGCAAGGGAAGGGATTCTGCCCCTCTGCTCTGCTCAGACCCACCTGCAGTGCTGCACTCAATTTTGGAGTCCTCCACATAAAAAGGGTGTGGACTTCAGTGTGGGTTGTGAGACACTCCAACAGGTTGCCCGGAGAAGCTGTGGATGCTCCACTGTTGAAGGCCAGGTTGGATGGGGTCCTAAGCAAACTGGTCTAGCAATAGGTGCTCCTGCCCATGGCATGGGATTTGGAAGTAGATGATCCTCGAGGTCCCTTCCAGCCCAAACCATTCTGTAGTTCTTTGAGTACCTAAAAATATTTTTCCAATTTTATCTTTCAGTCTAGAAGTCCTGTAATGATGCAAACCTTCTCTTGAACATTCTCTTCACACCTGTGTACATTTTCTCATAACAAACTAATTTCAAATAACCAGCCAAATTAATCTCTCAGGGATCAAATTCTGGGTACTTTGCTCCAGCATTAATTCAAAATACATCCTACACCTTGCACTGAATATGCCCTGTCTGGCATACCTTGTGACAAATTTTTTTATCTATTGCAAACCAGAAACATGATGTTTAGAATTTTCCCACTTGATAATGAGGGTAAAAAGGAGGAAATAAAACATCTTCAACCAGGTTTTATGCCTCATTTGGTATAAAAGAATTAAAAACTGCTTTTGTTCTGCAAGACAGTTAGGGTGGGGAGCTCATTTGATTATAGGTTTTTGCAATCAGGAAACTCTTTATTATGCAATGAAGAATGATTTTTTTACCCAAGGTTTAACTAAGTCCAGCAGTGTCTACTATACCCTGGCAGCCAGGACATATCCAAGACATCCCAATGAGGCATAAAAAGCATGTGGCTGGAGAACTACAGCCTTTTGCAAGGGATGGGATCAGGGTACCACCATTCTCAACTATATCATTATACCATGTTGTCACATTTAAAAAGTTGGAAGTGCTTCCAAGAAAATGAGACAAATACTGCTTTTCCTTATAGGTCATATTTAAAACTTCATATTTAAAGGTTCTGTTATAGGCCACATAACTCATGTGATGTTGTCCTTACAGACCAACATGTTATGATGACTCTGAAACATGGGATTCACACAGATTCAAAGGAAGGGATAAAATAAATACAGCGCACTTGTTCCTGAGGTCAAGATAAAATGGGAAGACAGTGTCAGGGACTGGAAAAGGGAGTCTGTTCCGAGACATCGTGGGGACTTGGAATGTGTGGTAGGGCGTGGGTCAGGCCCTGCTCTGTTGATGTAGTTGTCTGCCCCCCATGCCCGGGTTGGAAGGGACCTTCAAGATCATCTAGTTCCAACTCAAATGGCTACAGAAATACATCCTTACACATCATTTAGGTTCTTGGATAAGAGCATCTGTTCTAGACCTGTATGACAAAGTTAGTCATGCTGCTGGTTTGTGAAAGAAGTCTTTGATGAGACATTTTTGACCCATGGTAAATTTACTGACTTCCAGAAGAGTGTGCCACAGCTAATTTAGTCTGCAGCAAGTAAGTTATAAGTCACCAGCTCACCAGTATCCAGTGGCCCAGAATGATGAAGTTCTAATGAAATATTAAAAATTAACAAAGAAAAGTTTTATTTGATAAAAATTTCTTCTGCAGTAGGTTAAGATGCATGAATTAATAGTTTCTAAGCCCAGAAGGGGCTTTTATGATACCTTTGTAGTTAACATGGGGTAGAGCATCAAAACTCTTCCATGTAGTCAGCAACTGTTTTGACTACAGGAGTCCTTAAAAAAAGGTAATTTATACTGATTTAAAGGCCTACAGACTGGAGAATCTGCTCTATCTTTTAGTAACTTTCTACAGCAGCTGAACATTTTCACTCCTAAAAAAGTGTGCCAAACTTATTTTGGTTAAAATTCAGCTTGCAACTGTTGGATTGTTTTAGGGCCTTTGTCTCTCAGATTAGTGTCTGCTGTCAAAAGGTCTGCCTCCTGTAGGTACTGCCTTAAGTTATGTCTTAAACAACTGAAGAGATGAGTTTGAAACAGCTGTTTTGAAGTATATGAGTGATAAACTGGGAGTTTTATGCAAATTTTTGCTCTTGATATTTTTATTCTGTTCAAACTGAAAAAGTTAAACATGTCATCAAATACAGCTGTACTTGGAATCACCAACATTAATTCAAAAGTAAACTGAACTTTGTTATAACTTTCTCTATTTAATATGTTCTTTTCTTTCCTTCTTCTGTATCAAGCCCACAATTGTTTTGAAAAAATATCAAACTTTATATTGCAATGAATAAGTACTTAATGTCTTAAGTTCATTTTGTACCCTCATTTAAAACTTTTCACTTTTTGTATTTTCAATAAAATGATGTTTTTATGAGTCATAACTTTAAGACCATATTATTACAAAGAATAAATTTTATAGGAATATAGGCTGCATTAGAGCTTTCAAGTGTTCAACATTGTGTTTTCCATGAAAAGATACTGATTTTAGAAATGGGGTTCATTATGATGTTGGAAATATTTGGAAGGCTTGAGAAAAGAGTATTTTTGTAAAATCTTGTCAGTGGAAAGATGACTAGTATGTGCTAAAAATTAACAGGGGTTATTTAAGGCCTAATGAATTCCTCTGGGCTTTTAAGATATACTGAGCTTTGTAAGTGTTCACCACTAAATATTCTGCAGCACTGCTTATAGTGTATAATGAATAACACTCAGCAGTGATAGCACAGCATCATCCTTATTCCTTCACAGCAAGTTTTTCTCAATTCATTCATCATGTCTTTCAGCTTCTTACAGTTACTCCATAAAATCAGCCCCACTCTATATTCAACAAAAAGGTTATCAAAAATAGAAATGCCTTGAATGTTAAATTTGTTTAGTAAGTATTACAGGTCTATGATTATGGAATACATGAATTTATCATATGGAGTAGAGAAATATCCAAAAGGGACCAAGATCTGTCAAGTCAAATAGAAACCCAAAATATCTGTTCCAAAGCTAACAAATTCTTTCAGAAATACAGGTTCTTGTTTGGGTTTTTCACTTCTGGCATTGAAATAGACCATGTTCTGTAATATTAGTGCTTTAGTTTCAGGAAGGTATTTGGTTTTTAATACAGCTGTTTAAACAGAATTCTGAAGTTAATTATCAGCAACATCATGACCCTGTTTTAATATTTTGTTATAGATAGCTTGGCTGTCTGGATGTTGTCTAAATAAGAACTGGAGACCATGGAGAATCATGCATTATGTCCCTTAGATGTTTATACTTGCAAATGGCTTTTAAACCTTTCTCAAATCAAGGGGAATTTTAAGGCAAATGAGGCAAATTTCCTTTCTTAGGCATAGATGATATACAATAAAAATAGTGGAGAAAATTTCTTACTGAAAGCACATATAGCAGTGGTGTTGGGAAGCAATAAAAATTATGAAATTAGTTATACAGTGAATTAAGATAAAGTGAAAGCATTTAACTGTTCAAAGACCAAGAAACATAAAAATCAAAGTTAATATAGTTTTTCTCACAGCTGTAGAGTAGCCCAGTAGCCACTGAAAAAGCTCATTAATTTCCATGCAATTAACTATAATTAATAAGACACCCCAGGAGTGTGTGTCCCAGGGAGATAATGTCAGCCCTTGGGTGTGACCTACTGCATGATGTTATCTCAGCATGGCTCAAATTCCATACTCCTCCTGAGCTAATAAAATTAAGGTTCCTTCAAAAGGCCACTTGGGTAACTTTGGTTACTGAATTTCATTTCCATGGTCCAGAACATTAGTAACACAACAAGTACAAACATGAAAAAAAGCAAATCTATAACAAACTGGTTGCAAATTGATTTAGCAGCAGAGAGAGAAGACAGAGCAGTCAAACCTTGAACAGCATGTCATGCACTGGCAGAGCCCTGAAGAAACATTTGGAAACAAAACAAAACAGTAAGAGGCTCTGAAGCCAGTTAGCAAAATGATGTGATCTATCACACTTATCAAAGAGTGAAGCTATCACCTGAAACCATTGCTGTCATTGCTTGATTATATCTAATTTACAGTAAGAAAATGGAAATCCTTGTTGAGAAGAGCTGGAAATAGTATGCTGCTTAAAATGTCCTTCAGTGCCTTCTGTAGACAAGGTTTATTTACATTGTACTTTACAGATGCAAAGGAAATACAGAAATGGCTGGAGATTGCAAGGGCTGAGCTGGATGTTGGTTTGAGTACTACAAACAGGGTGAGGGAAAGGGGAGATTGATGCTAGGAACTGCTAAAATGACAAAGGGAGATCCTCTGGGTGTTATCTGCTGCAGTACAACACGGAATGTGGAAGTTGGCAAAGGAGGCAAGGTATCATGGAAACTACTGCTGTTTCACTGGCAAGCTGCAAATTGGCGTTGGTGTCCCTGGAGTAACAAATCTGTCAAGAAACAGTAAGGGGGGGCCATTCAAGAAGCTCAGTAACATTTATAGTTGACTGAATCTAACGTGACCATACTAAGACAGAACCTTGGAAAGAATAAAGTTTGGGCCTCAGACCAAACACTGTGGAGCTCATTAAGCAGTTGTGCTATGCAGTGATGAAGCTGTGAAACAATGTTTCGTGAAGCATCCCCTGGCAGTAAAGTGTTTGGTGATGCAAGGATCAGAGATTACGTTACTTCTGATGTCAGAGTGAAAATGCTTTAAAATTACCCAAATCTGGTGGAATCTTTCCCACCAGTAATAAAACTTGCTCAAAACAACATGGTTTTAATGACACATTGTTTTCTCCAAATACTCATTTCAAAATCTTCCCGTTTTAAGAATGTAAAAGAATCCCCTCTTTCTATACATCATCATTTAGAAAGAGTTCAGATTTCAGCTTTATCTTTCAAGCTTTTGTAGCACTTGTGAACCTTGTTCACTGATATATTTAATTGTAATGACATTCTCCTTCAGAGTTTACATGGTTATGTTTCATGTTCTCATCATTAATGTATCTCTGCCTGATTATGTATGGCCCATGCAAAGGATTTGCTTTCTGCCTATAAAACACTCAATTCCAGCAGACTATAAAATAAACCTCTTATGGAGGTTTTTTTAACAGGTTTGAAAAAGGCATGTAGCTGGGAAGCACATCATGTTAATGTTGGAGGGGCTCAGTGTATCTGGGTTTATTATAACTAATAACACATGATGCTAATCCATGAATGGGCTTTTCCCTTTTTTTAAAGGAATCTCTTTTTAGTGTATATTTAATAAGTAAAAATAACAATTTCTTGTTTAAAAGTTTAAAATTCTTACCTCCAAAAGGAATTTAGATCAACTTTTAACTAACAGAGACTCTGTTTTACTCTCACTGGTAAGAAATCATCAAATCCCTGTACCTATAGATATCATTCTCTGAAGATATTCTTTTTGGTAACAAATGAGATGACCAGATGGCCCAGTTTTACTAGCAAAAATGTAGTGTCCCTATTTTCTTTCTTCCAATATGGGGCACTCTATCCCAGGTTTCAAGTCCCTGTCAAACATCAAAGAAAGGGAACTCTGCAAGGAAAATCTGAAATAAATTTTCCTGAAAGCAGCAGGTTTGGATTCCAATGTTTTTAACAGCTTTTAAGCTTTGTATAAATTAAATCTTTTGGGATAAAAACAGCAACACAAAAATACAAAGTAAAGTTTAAAAAAGCAAATTAGATCTCTGCTACAGTCCTCAATGCAGTTTCACTCATATAGTCTGCCCTGAGTGTTTTAATTTAATATCATTAATCCATAGACCTGTAGCTGGTATATGGAATTACATAATGCTTCTAATGACTCTGTTTGTTACTTACCTAATCCCTGAAGAGTGTGATGGTGAAAAGAAAGTGTTCACTACCAACACATGGAGTTGAACAGGGAGAAGACTGGTCCAGAGCTGCTTTGAAACTCTAGATAAGCAAAGGTGAGGAAGATTTCTGACAGCACCAAAACCAAACAGGGGATCATATTAAAGGGGATAATGAGGAAAGACCAAGTTGTCCAGGTCTTGTTTGCATTTCTAATATTTGAAAAATTTGCCTTCCCATTAAAAGTTAAGCAGCTGTTGTCTCTTTCACCACGTGTGCTGGCTGTGGTAGAGTTAATTTTGTTAACAGTGGCTGGTATGGGCCTATGTTTTGGATCTATGCTGAACCCAGGGTTGACAGCATAGAGATGTTTTTGTTATTGCTGAGCAGTGTTTACAGAGCTAAGGACTTTTCTGCTTTTTATACTGCCCTGTTGGCAAAGGAAGTTGGGAGGAGACACAGCCAGGACAGGCACCCCAACTAACCAAAGGGATAGTCCAGACTCTAAGGCCCCAACATTTAAACATAAGGGGTTCACTGAGGTCCTCTAACCACGAGGTACTTGTGGTTAAATGGACCAAACAAATACCAACCAGATATTCTCAAGAGGTCAAAATTATTTTACTGGCCAAATATAGAAAAATCAAGAAATTTTGGCAAAAGCTTTAGTACAACATCCGATTAACAGAAAACACTTCTCACAGTATTAATCTGGCCCATTCAACTTAGCAAACTACAAAGCTGTTTGATGTTAAGTTACCCAAAATGTTCCAATAAAAGGGAATTAGAAGAAGAAAGAGAGAAGGGAGAAGGAGAGAAAAGATAAGAAACATACATATACAGCTACCAACTCCTAGGTTCCATCAGGGATCAGACACACACTCCAGCAGAGAGTAGGATCAGGACACATTCAATTCATGCTCACCTTTAAATAGCCAATGACCTCTGTGGGCCCACCCTCTAGGTGGGACTTCTGGTCACTCGGCCTCTCAGGAGCTGGGTTAGCACTGTCTGTGGTGTGCCAATGATTGACAGCTCTGCCAGGCTGGGATACAAGCTCCAGGGGTGTTGGGGTGGGGGGGGCAATTCACCATCTTGGCAGGGCAAGGCCCAACCTGCTCCCCTGCCACACCCCACAGGCATCCCAGAATGTCTTGGGAAGTCAACCTTTCCAGTCTGGCACAGACCATGTGGCAACATGCTCGGTATGCAAAGTGAGAGGAGGAAGGGGGGACTTTTGGAGTGATGACATTTGTCCTCCCATTGTGCATGCAGGGGCCCTGCTCTCCCAGGGACAGCTGAACAGCTGCCTGTCCATGGAAGTAGTGAATTAATTCCTTGTTTTGCTTTGTTTACATGTGTGGCTTTTGCTTTCCCTACTAAGTTGTCTTTATCTCAACTCATGAGTTTTTTCACTTTCACCCTTCCAGTTCTCTTTCTGATCATGCTGGCTAGGGAGTATTATGACCTGCCCCTGAAGGTGGGTTAACTGAGGTTCTTGTTAATAATAGATTCCTTGGGGCAGATTAGAGTGAAACAACACTAAATGACCAGTGTTTATAAATATCTATATGGCAGGTTTATTTCAGAACAATTTGGTTGCAATGGAAAGGAAGTATGTAGTCAGTTTGGTTATTATCTGTAGAAATACAGCAATATAAAAACATAACAATAACACTTAAGAAAATGTACAAGGAAAAGAAAGAGAAAGAAAGGATAAGAGTAGAAACATATTTTCACCCATGGATCGGTCCAGATGAGACTTGATTGTTGCAATTTTGGTGTCTGTTGATTGGAATGTTGCCCAGTCTTGCTCCATTGGGGGTGGGGAAGCCTACAAAACACAAATTTCAGTGGGTTAATATACACTCAGGGTCAGGTGGGAAGGCCCAGGCACCTCCTCTGGTCGGGGAGTTTTACATTGTCTGACGTAACGCTGTGGATCACGTGTAGTCCCCTGGTGGGAGGCTCCAGAAGAAAGTCTGGGGATGCTTCAGGGGTCTGTGATGGTTTTTGACACCTAACACAAGACATAACACAAGTTGTCTCTCATGTCGGCATAGCTGAGCCAGTTATGCCCCATCAGAAAGGATGAATAACTTTAGGCCTATGTGTGAATGCCCCAATACCTTCCCCGAGGGGAGTTTTACACCTGAACCAGTTGTGTTAAGGAAGCCACAGGCATAATAAAAAGCACTATCCCACCTTGCAAGATCTTCTCATTGGCCTCTTCCCTTATCTGGCTCAGAACTCAGCTGCTGCTAACAAAGGTCGGTTTGTTGTGGTCAACCTCCAGCGGTGGATGCGTGCCCCCTCTGCACCTGGGCTGCTCTTATGCAGATCAGAGGTTTCACCACATCCAGAAACCCTCCTCCTCCCCTTCCGTTTGGGGAGGTGTGTGTGCAAACCTGGCCTCAGCAAAGCACCTGCTGCTTTTGCAAATGGGCAATTGTTTGAGTCATTAATCTTTAACATTTCAGTCTCTCACAGGGAGTGAGCCAGCGGCTGTGTGGGACTTCTGGCTGGGGTTAAGCTACAACACCAATAAAAAGCAACTGCAGCTGACATGTTTACAGGAAAAGTAGTTGATTGGACGTCAGTAAATGTCACTAGAAGGTGAGTGGGAAGTGGCCTATGTAGTAAAAGTTTGTTGGAAATCTACTTCCAAAACACACCAGGGTTGGAAGACTAATATCTGTCCATGAGATGATTACTCATTCATTATTTCTTTCCTGAGTATGACCTATATCATTCCTTTGACATTTATCCTGATTTTTCACATTTAGTTGGGGTAAGGGCAGATTATAACCTTTTGGAGGGCAAGTGGGTGGGGAGAATATACTCACTTGTTGTGGAAAGGAGTATTACTCACATGGATACACACAGTTTTATTTCAATCCCACGGGGATTAAAAGAAGAGCTCAAGACAATGTTTGGAAAACATTTATCTATAGCCTTTTAAACTCTGTTCTTTTAAGGGTTAAATTTATATATTCCAGCCCTTATCCTCAGACCAGTGTACTGCTCAAGGAGCACTTCTTGGAGCAGCAGCTGAATGTCCTATTTCAATTATTAACACAGTTTTAGGATTTTTAGGACCTCCTTTCAATTTTTCTAGTGCTAAATAAAATTTGAATGTGGAGACATTCATTTGACATTAGCACGTTTTTACATCATTACCATAAGAAACATTTTTTCTGAGGCAATGGGTGAAAGCAAAAATCAGTATTTGATTTGTTTATTTGCTTGTCTATTCAACACAGTTCACTCATCTTCTATAAAATAAAATAACTATTTCATGAAGAGGTAGTATGCTGATAAAAAAGAAATCTTTGAAAGGTAAGATTGATGTGTGTTGTATCTGAGAGATAAACACTCAAAGAGGATTCAAACACAAGGCTGTCTGACTGCATCTTGACTGCCCACCAGCTGTCACGGATGAAGAATATCAGCTTCTAGCACTGAAGAGGAGGTGGCTTTGCATCCTCTCCGCACTTCCCGAGTAACCAGGTATTGCCTTATGGCTGAATGGCTCTGTAATGCTCTGTGGCTGGGTGAACTGTGAAGGAAGGGTAAAATTTGCCCTTTTGATTTTTGTAATTTTTTTTCTGTCAGGGATATCTACAAAAATAATGAGAGAGATCCTTTGTTCCTTCCTACAGGGATTCCTCCACTCCAAAGTAATTGCTAGTGGCTGATGCCTTTGCCTCTCTCTGTCAGGTAGTTGTTTATTTTTAAGGTTTTCAGAATTACAGATTTTAGCCCAATCCAAGGAACCATTTTTCCTTAAAAACAAAAGATGTTTCAGAAAGTAATAATTTTGACTTAATTTCTCTCTCACATCAATAACATACTAGAGTGACTCCTCTAGCATAAATGGGTCACTTTAAGCTTTGTCCAGGGCCGAGCACCCATTTGTGCTTACACTTATTTATTAAATAATACTAAATGGATCCCTTCTTTAAGCTGTTTCTAGGACAACACAATATTTTCAGGAAGAAAAGAGTGCCAGGTTCTTGTTCTACCTCCTGAAAACTAATCAAAGTCTTTTTCTCTGTTGCCACAGCCCCTGGCACTCACAATATGCTCCACAGTTGGGCAGTTGTCGAGACGAAACCACTGTCTGGTGAGCGAACCGTGGCCATCTCACAATTTACCTGCCCTTCTCCATCTGTCTCCCCTCACCAGCTGTGCTTGAGCCCTTCAGGCAGGGACAGAAGAATTGGATGCACATAAAGGGTCTTTTCAGTGCAACCAGTGTAAATAATTGTGTTGAGGTTCTCTAGAAGACAGAGAAGGAAGACAGATGCACTATTAAACTAACCCCCATCAAAGGGAAAGAGCAGAAATGATCCTTGTATCCAGAAGAAGTTAGAGAGTCAAAACTCTGTGTCCGTCCTTGGCTCCCACAAAACTGTATCAGGAGCCAAAGGGGTCTGACAACTACAATTCCCTCTTACAGGTTTTTTTCAAGCTCTGTAGAGCTATACTTCATAGTCTTTGGCACTGACAGACTGACAAACACTAGGACTGTTATTTATTACATCAGCTACCAAATGGGTTTGAATGCACATTTCCTTCAGCTTGTCTTCCTCCTAACCTCAAATATGGAGCTGCTGCAAAGTTTAGTGCATTTAAGATGACTACAGATAGTGAGGAGAGGTAGAATTTGTCACAGATGATCACATTTGTTTTGCAAAAATAAGTTTATTGTACTTGGCATAGCAATAAGAAAGCCAAGCTAGCTAGCCAGTCAGCCCTAAGAAATAGTGAACAGCATCTGTTTAAGTCTCTGAAGTAACACAATTCATGCATGGCATTAGGTTATGTTGCATCATTTAACACAACATAAACCTCACTTACCTTTTCCTCCCTTCGCCACTTTCTTCCAGTTTATTCTCACTCCAACTGGCTGCAAAAATGCATAACTGTCTTTGCTGCTTTAAAATTCCTGGGTTTTCCCCTCTAACTTTTTCAGCTAATGTAATTTTTTTTTTGTATACTGCCTTTCTGGGAACCACTGAACCCACATCCAAGTAGTGTTCTCTCTCCCTTATGCATCTCATCATAAGACTTCTTTGTGGGTTTTTTTTTGACTGAAGTCCTATACAAAACTAAATTGTATTGTTATGTCTGAGACATTGTCATACAGGATGAGGTACAAATCATACTTAACTAAATTTAATGAAAGATTGCCATCAGGTGTCTAAATGTCTCACTTGCCTGTTTAGTTGAGTTATGGCAAACAATAGTACTCAGAAACTTAACATATGTAACAATTCAACACTTTTTTTATTATCTGGACCTGTTTTGTGCAAGCTCTATTGAACTAATTTATAATAATGGGATTGAAAGCACCCTAATTCAAATATAAAATAGATAGAAATATTTCTTATTTTTCTTGCTTCAGAATGATTGCTTCATTTAGAAATATTAATAATCTGATAACTGAGTCTCTTCATTATAACATAATGCTCAGTTGCATAGGGAGCTATTCTTTATTCAGTGGGTTACACTGCAGGGTATCATGGGGAGAGAAGATGTATTAGACTGTATTCAAGGTTTATATAAAAAAATGAAACTGCAGAATAATAGAATTGCATCTTTTATATAGTGCTGCTATTTGAAAACAGAAGGACGAGTTTTAAATGAGAAATTCTAATCAGTATCTGCTAGAAAAGTCACATGTGCATTTACCCATGTGCCTGTCTGCCTTGCCACACGGTTGGGGTATGTCAGCTAAGCAGTTCATAATAACATCATTCAAAACAGAGGGGCCACTAGAAATTGTTCTTGTCTATACAATTTTATGGCTTCTGTCACGTTTCTCATACCCCAAATATTTTTCATTTATTTCAGAGGGAGAACCTGTGCTGCTAAACAGGTTTGAGTATTATAGTATATATGACAAACAAAGGCAGAGATAAAATGATGAAAGGGATGAACAAAAACAACAGACCAGAGAGTTAAGTACATCCACATAGTACATTTTCAGAGCATAAGGATGGTCTGCACTGAGGAATGCTGCGTCCAGAGGTCTACACAGTAGACTCAGAGCTACACAGGTACTGCAGATGTGAATAGCAGAAATAGTAGCTGCATATAAGAAGCAGCCGCGCACTCCTCTTCCAGAGTTAATTAGCTCTTCTCTTCAAATGAGCTAATTAGCCTGGGCACAGCCCTGCACCGACATAACCATACCAGTCCTGGAGCTGACTCATTATCTGGCTTGATATCCTCTTCATTCATTTATGTGAATACTTGCACAGCTCTGAAGAAAAGTGTGCCTTGGTAGTTAGGTACCAGCTTCTGCACTAATTAGTGTCTGAACATTTTATGAAATGTGGAACAATTTCAAGAGGGAAAAAAAATCAATGTCTCAATGCTTAGTGGTTAGAACACTCACTTATAAGGAAGGAGGAAAACAGATAAAATTCTTGTTTTCAGAAGCAAGTGTAGGAAACATCCTCCTAGGTTCATTTTTTCATGGTTAACAAAAATGCTCTCAAAAGATACAGAATCATAGAACCTAAAATAAAGGGAGTTATGGGGGGTTTGGGGTGTTTTTTGTTGTTCTTTGAAACGGTTGGTTCTTCCACAAAACCAAAATTCAATTACTAGCAGAGCCCTAATAGCAAATACAGATTATTGGCTGCACTTGAGGCCAACCACAATGAACTACAGCCTGAGGGTTAAAGCCATTCCTGGGATTAGGTAATATTGCCTGAAGCCAATTGTAAAGAGCGCTTTAGTACTTTTGAGCAATAGTTTGCTGCAATTTCCCTCAGACCCAGTCAGTGATTAATTAACCTTTTAGAATCTTCTGGGTTAATGGAAAGTTTGCTCTGGAAAGCTCCACAGATTGAAACATGAACCAAGATCATCTGCAATACCAGAATATACATGATCTTGGAAGATGAACCACAGTTTTCAATGCTTGTTAGGCTCTTGCTTCAGCCTGAGGGCAGTAATATCCCCTGTAGTCAAATGAGCTTATGTGACATTATCTCAAATACTAAGAAGGGTTTTTGCATGTATAAAATAACCACTGTTTATCTTATAACAGATAATTATCTAAAACATGCCAGCTCAAATTCTACACGTTTTTAATCAACACAGGTATAAGAGGGTCAGAAAATAGCTTCATGAGAGATACATAGAGTGGATACAGGAAGCCCAAATGAAGGAATGATCATTCGTATTTCTACCCACCTCAAGTCGTGTGGATGTTTGGGTGCGGGTTTATGCTGCGTCCAAGACAAGGAAAGATGTTTGTGAATTGTATTTGATTAATTGCATGCCTTCCAAATCCTAGGTTTATCTGGGTAAATAAGGTTTTGAGGTAAAACCTTTCTCCAAGCATGTATCGGGAAAATAATTGTACTCCTTAATGAAAGCATCTTTAAAAGATTATCAGCTCAACAAGTGTCAACAGTAAGTAAAACAACACAATCCTACCAGATGCCTGCTGACTGTCAGCAGCATGCTTATTGAAGATTTCAGCATTCCTAAGTTGTGAAATGGCTGCAAGTTAAGAGACTGTATTAAATGCAGATCATTTCTGAATCCCTAACTCCAGCACTGTAGCAAGACATTTCAATGATGACACAATGAGTTACAGTCTGCCAGCTTGGCACAGATTCAAAGTGGCAGCAGCTGAGGTGTGCTTTAAAAATAGGGATTTTTAAAATTGGATTCAAAATCAATTAAAATCCCATTACAAACATAATTCTAGTGATACAAATCATGAAATAATATCTTTTACAATAAACTATAAAACTGAGGAAGCTTACATAATTAATACTATCTATTGCGCAGATAGACCCATACCTTTCAGTCATGTACAACCTACATGTCAAGAGAATGCCTTTGGAAAGTACAGGGTGCATTTTCAACAGGAGGTCAACACGTATTTCATAGGATTCTGAGTAGGTATCTCTAGGTAGATTTGATTTCCCTCCCCTCCTCAAAGTTCCATATTAACCACTGCTTTTGGAGATTAAATGCCAGTATATCTATATTGTAAAACAATGAGACATGCAACATGATAGTCAGCAACTCAGTAAAGCTACTGGCCACACATCACATTTTTGATCCCTGTATGAGAAAATAATCAGCCGATTTTCTGCTGGTGCAAAGTCAGTGCATGTCTTAGACAATGAAATCACATCCTTTTTTATTGTGAATGTGCTTTAATTGCTTTCTGAGGGGAAAATAAGGGAGCAGGTAAAGAAAAAGCAAACATCTCTTACACCAAATAGCAAGATTAAATTTTTAGTTTATTTCATCATTAATTCCAGTTTTTCTGAGCTGTCAGACTTGCTTGGCCTCTTCTAGTAAAACCACCCCCATAGTTTTAAGTGCTGGTATTCAGTTCTTACACAGCGTGCTCTAGGCAAAGTTGGATTATTATCTGTTTATTTTTGTGGTCTTGTAGATCTTTATGCTGGTGTTTGTACTATGGCGAGGAAATTAATGACTCAACCATTTTCTAAAGAGATAAAATGAGAAAGACACCTTTAAATATAACTCTTCAAATTTATAGTAAGCTTAGCTTTTCAGTTTCTTCCTCACTAATCTTGTTTTATACAGCATTTTTTAAAATAATATTGCATTAGTAAAAGCTGCCAGTCACAATAAATTATAAATTTTTCTTCTTTTAATATTTTGCGATGATGCTTTAAATACATATTCCTGTAAAGATTAGGCATATAATTTAATTGTCCTTGTATCAGATGAAAAAACCATGATTCCCCACAGCAGCCTATTGACTCTTTCAACCTTGCCTCTTGAAACCTTACTGAACACAGAAGCTGATACTGCAGGTTTTATATTTATAATGATTAATTAATTCTGCACTAAGCAATGTTCCTGACTGCAAGAACAAAATCCACTTTAGAAAACATAAATGACAGCTTGCCTAAAATAATTAACACCAGTGCTGATAGAATTGGGATGTTCTCCCTCTGCTTTACACTAGCATATTTGAGAGAATTTAATTACTAATATTTCTGACTAGCAGAAGAATTGCATTAAAAAAGCACTTGATGTGGCAGGATTGAAAGCTCATTCAAAATATGTTACAGAAATATAATGGGGATGGGATAAACCCTGGTTGAAAATAGAGATATAATTAACCCACAGTTAAACATACTACACTATTTCTATTTTTTCAAGGAAAGAAGATCACATTAAAAATAACCTACGTGGAAGTATCATCTCATTTTTCTGCCAGTCAAACAGCCAGGTAGGGTTTGGCTGTGCAGCACAGCAACCTTGAACCCTGCTACCTCTGTGCAGAATAAGTCAGATAAGGTCTTTCCTGGTAACAGGATGGTTCCACCAGTGAGCAAAGCATGCATGGCTTCACAGCCTGGGAAGGACCATCCTTCCTCCATAGCTGCAGCAGGAGCTCTGTTCTCACTTTTCATTAGGGATGGAGTTTTGCCTGTAGCATGCTGAATAATGTTAACCTACATGTTATTTTACATGAAAATATTTGAAACAGGACAACTCTTCCCTGGAAGGGGACAGTGGGTGCTTTCTGTGGGTGAAGTGGCTTTATCCACCAATTTTACCATTGTGGAACTGCTTACAGAATTTATCAAGTTGTAGGCTCAAGTGACTGGTTCCTGTGATGCAAACAAATGTGGCAGGAACACAGGAGATTGCTGTATTTCCCTTCAAATTTCTGGAAAGATTACATAAAAATATTACATGAAAATGGAGATTCTCAGCCAGAGAAACTAACATGGAGTTATTGTCACACAGTCTCACTCAAAGTTAGAACTCCTGTGGGTAAAAGGATGTGATTGTCCCATCATGGCTTCCTCCTTGTTAATCTTTACTACACTACAACATCCCTATTTCACATGTTTATTAATAGGAGGATGGGCAATGAAATTCCTGTGAGTCCATCATTATCCTTTTGTGCAAACCCATGTGGGTGATTGCTAATCAGGACTGACATACATTTCCACATTACCACATTTGTACCAAGGGGTACTTGTTGTTCCCTGGATGGAGCTCAGGAGCTGCAACATCAGAGGTACAAGGTTATGAACATGTAAATACCTAAAGCACACACAGTTCTTTTTTCTTAGATATTTTTCTTCCACGATAGATGAAGATGGAAGATGCAGATGAAGGACCTGAGAGCTGAGGAAATCAGGTATTGTAGTGTGTCCTTCCTGCCACTGGTAGATTTTTACCACAAATGTCATCCTTTCCTCTTCTATTGGTTAGGGCTATCACAGAAAATCTCAGCATTACCAAGGGCCCAATCTTGGAAGGGAGAAAGTCCATAAAGAATAAATGGGCAGCCAGCTGTCCTATTTTCCAACATGTTCCATCTCCTCTAGTGGCTTGTAGGAACATGCTTTGCCTACACACAGCCTTGCTTAAAGGTGCAATTTTGCATTGCCTGTAAACTCATCCCTCTCACTTGTGAGTAGAAAAAGGGGGAACCAGAAGGCTTCATTTACTGAAACAAATGCAGGCAGATGTAAATTGTCTTCCTAAGGCAGGACATTCTCTACACCCTGGGTGGGATTCCTCCTAATGAGCAGTAGGGATTGGAAAGGGCATACGAAGCAATCTGTAACCTCTCTTTAGCTATTCCTGCTTAATACTAATTATTACTTAATAATGCAAAACACTTGTATTTCCTTTTAAATGTTAAAAGTGCTGTAAAAGTATTAACTGTTTAATTCTCAGGACACCCTTAAGAGGTGGGCATATGAGCATGATCTCCATTCCATACTTCTTTCCATAATAAGGGAACAATTAAAATTAAATTGAGCAGCTAACTTTGTAGAGACCCTAATTCCTACAAATAGGAAATAATAGGCCTAAATGAGTATACTTCTGCGTGTTTAAAAGCAGTATTCATCAGATGGATTACAGCTGATTTTTCAATGTAATTAACTTTGTATCCAAAAATCAACTTTATTGGTTCACTTCTAGTATATTAAGCACAATAGGAGGGATGCCCCATTTTCTCTGGCAATAATCAGGTTCCCTTCAGCCTTGTAATTGATTCAAGCAGGAGCCATATTATTGTCTACTAAAACAGAGCATCCCTCCTATTATCCCTTAAGTAGCAGTCAGTCTGGGAAGAAAACAGTTACAATGATATATGAAGTTAAGACAGATGCCAACTAAATAGATATCTGAGTAAGCTAAAAAGAAATAATTAAATAGTTTGAAAAATCAATAAAAGGTACTACTTCAACTAACCACTGTGCATCTCATCAACTAAACTCTCATTATTGTTCATATCCTGACTGCCCCAATAACATTATATCCTGCACAAACATAGCAAGCCCAATGGCCTCACAATCTAATTTGTCAGCTTTCACTTCTTTCCCACAGTTTTTTGTATTCTCTCTCCTGTATTCTTGCTGCACTTCCCTCTATTTTGAAGTCTCCACATCATTATGCTAGTGTATCCTACTGCCAAAGGATCAGAGGAGAAAATAATGGATTCCACTGCACCCTCTGTTACAGAGGCTCAGGTACCAAGTTCTGGCAAAACCAGCTTGGTCAGTATAATTTACGTCTTTTTGGGTTTAATTAAATTATAACTGCATGGTGATGCTGATAAAAATACTGTAGTTCTGCTGGGAAATAAGCATAAGGGAAACAGCACATTTCTGCCAGGCAAACGGGTCTCTGAAGGACGATGGGTGTTCTGTGTAGCTAACAGAGCTTGGACACAGCAAGAGGAATGAGGGAAGTATGTCTCTTCTGGACATGAATTTGGTAAGTGGCTCATTTTCAATATCTACAGTGGAGTCTCTGAGAATTGAATCTGTAGCAGTGAGTGACTCCTTCAAGAATTTTCAGGACTACTCTAGGCTAGTATTGACAAAGGAAAGCAGGAATCTGACAAGTACTGTTTTAGCCAAAACATAAGGATGCCTGTTTCTTAATCATGGAATGAACTTTTCTGAAATAAGAAGAGCCAGTACATGTTTCCAGTTTTGGGTTTGCTCCTCATCAGGTTTGGACAACAGACTCAGAAAAGAGGAGAGATGAGTGACCTGCCAGAGTTGCTCTGGTCAGCAGAGAAATCTGTGCTACATATTCTGGTACTGAGCTTGTGCTTGAAATTGTCACATCTTCACACAAGGGAAGTCATAAGCCTAAGTTATGTTTTAATATATGTATTTTCTAATTAGTCCCTTGTGGCTTACAGGTTAAAAAAATTACATCTTTCTGGAGAACCTGGAAGCTGAGGTCATTATTGGTGAACAACTCTCTATGGGATGTAGCTAAAGCACACCACATCCCAAGTGAGATAGTGCTGTCTGCACACGTAGTTCTCTTTTATGAAGTGTTCTAGTAAGAAATAAAGCACATGAACCCTCCCCTGCCAAGCCTTCAGCCAGCTCACACCACTTAACATGAAGAGAGGGCATCCCCCTGAGACACTCTCTGCTTGCAGCACTGGACAGGAGCTGGGGAAAGTAACCTTGTAACGCCAGCCACTGCCAGATGAAACAGATTCTCCACTTCCTGTGTGGAGACAAGCAGATTAGAGTAAGTTATCTGCAACATCAGTTGTCCCATTTCATTGTTTTGGAAAAGCAGGGGGAAACCCAGGGATAGGCACTGCACTCGGCTGGGAAACACCAGCTTTCTTCCCTATCTGAGCTGGGGATGTGAATGTCTCTGTCCTAATGTGGATACAGCAGCAGGCTCTCAGTGCCAAAGCCCACAGCTCAGACCTTGTCATGCACAAGGTGTATATATACTTAATGCAACTTCTAGTGGAGAGGAGAGAGAAAAATACTCCTTTTTCAGCACATTTGGCAACATTGCAGTTATACTTATTCTGATCTGTCCCTGAGTAGCTTTTATGCCTTTCTTTCTTCTTTGCCCCTTACAATCCCCTCATTGAAAGAAAAATCTATCATCTGTTCATTCTCAAAACAGACTTAAGAGCCATTATTTGTGGGAACCAGATGTTAATGATTCCAGGGCAGTTATTTTACTTTCCTAATCTTAAGTAAGAGCATGACGTGTAAAATGGGGAGGAGGGAGGCCTGGTATTTTCTTGCAGCTAAATGTGATGCACTTGACTTTTGTAACTGCCGTCACTGTTCGGCAGAGTTGCACATTTAGGAGGACATTTGAAATATTTACAAACTTCCCTTTCACTCTCTCCAAGCCATCAGTTTAGCAGCAAATAATCAAAGGGATGAGTTAAAAGACAATTGAATAATGCCAGTCCAGTTCAGTACTGATTTGCAGCTTGCATAATTCAAATATAGCTACTAAATTTGCTTAACTCAATCCCTTCTCTCTTCTCCTTTAGACATGGTATGATAGCTGCAGTCATGCAGCCTTCTAATTTTCCTCACTTATCCATGAGAGCAGGAATATCAAGTCCATTCCATTTGTCAAAAAGCTTTATTTAGGATAATTTGGCCCAAAAAGTTCAGATCAAGGAGATGCAGACAGCAGGGGGATTGCAAACCTAAAGCCAAAAGACTATTCTTGAAGGAACAGAAGGCATTACTATGGTTAATACAGCTAAAATTTCCTTTTTGCTTTACAATATTAAACATAATAAATGCTCCCCAGGAGGGTTATTGACCAGGGCAGAACATCAAGAACATTATCTCAGTCTTGTACCACATTTAAGAATAAAGAATGATATTTTTTTTTTACCTTTCATCTTTTCTGTGAAACAGAAGGCCAAATTCCTTCCCATTTAATTTCAGAAGAAGGAAGTCCTTTCCACCCTTTTTTTTGAGATGCTTTTTAAAAACTTGATTATTATTCTAAGCAACTCCCTTTTATACTAGTTTTAAGGCATTATCTTACTGATTCTACCAAATCCTTTCATGGATTCTGCTCTTGAAAGGTTTGAGGTGGTGTTACTCCTAATAAAGCTGGATGTAAATATAAAGAAAAAAATAAAAATAACTCCTCAACATTATGATTTTTTAATTAAAAAGTTACATTTTATACATTCCTTTCTTTGGTCCTGCACTGCCCAAATTTTTCCAGATTAGTGATGAATGTTAATTCAAGCATGGAAAAGTTATTATTCCCATATACAAGTGAATAGGTACTTGGATAACAAAGTGACAGTCAAACCCTTTTCATTACAGTGCATCATTTTCCTAGACAGGTCTGTGAAGAGTCTAACTGTGTAAAGTGTTACAAGGAGCATAATGACTGTGTTGTTTCTTCATTTCATCTGCACAAAAGGATCAGCCAAGAAATCAGTCCAGAAAAGCAGTCAATATCAAAAGACATCTTTTTTCCAAAAAAACTGATAGTTTTCTTTGTCAATGAGATTTAGGCAGGTATTTATTTTAGGCAGGTATCATTATCTGCATCTCCCAAAGCATTTTGGTGTAAAAATACAGAAAGCTTTCCTGTACTTAGTTTCCCACATTTTCTGAATCCCGCTTTAATTTTCTATGTCTAAATTATTTGGGAGCTGTTTCTTTAATGTTCAAAAGTGAATGTTGCCTGTTACCACGTTTATAGCTTACCACAGCAGCATTAAAAGACAAGGTAATCATTTCAGGTATTCAGATAGTGTTTATGTCTGAAGGATATGGGGACGCCTGATCAGGTGGGATCATCTACTGAATATGACTGAAAAGTATGCACGTGATTTCTTTTTTTTCTTTTCCTGCCAGAATTAGGATTTTCTTCTGAAAGCAAGTTACTGGGATTCTTTTTAAATTTTGTTTTAAGGTGAATTTTTGAGCTTCAATGAATACCAGAAAGGATGCTATTTTGTCACTAACAATAAATCAAAACACCTTTTCCCCAGATAGTTCATCTTTGCTATTTTTAGTCGTGACTTCATCAATGACTGTCCTCTTACCCACAGTGGAAGCAATTAACCTGTTTTATTAATAAAGTAATTGGACTAGCAACTGAGAGAAATGGGCATCCAAGTGGTTCAAACAAAGCTACAAGGTTCTGTCCTGGAAGCAAAGGAAGTGACCTGGAATCTAAGCTTAGCCTGCTGCAAGTAAAATCCTAAGGAAAAAAGGTTGTGAGCTGGAAGAAAAGAGACTGAGCTTATTTAGTACAAAGTGATGTGAAGTTTCAAGGGTCAAGGAAACTGCTTGTGGTTTCTCTCCATTCTTGAAGAACAGATGAGATGTGCATGGGGCTAAATAAAACAGATTATACAAAGAATATATTTGAGTTTTAGCACTGATTTCTTAGCTCAGCAAAACTAAACCAGAACACCACAAATCCATAAGACCTTGGAAACGGGCAAAAGGGAACAAAATTATTGTAACCTATAATACTGTCTGCGCTCTTTTCACTGATGCAGCCAGAACCTAGCAAGCTTCAGACTCCATTTTACTAAAAGCCTAGAGATTTAGAATCGCAAAAATATATGGAATGTAGACTAAAATACAGTAAGGCAAGGCCATTGTAGTTTACTTGCCTTTGGTACATAGTCACCTTAATATAAAGCACTGAAGTTTTATGAGATTTGACAGAATAAATAGATTTGTATCAGAGCATACCTCTCCTCTCCTTTCCTCTGAACCTCAATTAATGGCAAAGGCAGTTAAATGCAGAGGAGCTCATTAATCTGTCTGTATCTGGAGTGTCTAACACAGACACCATGCTAATCAATGCCTGCGAGGTAGTTAGCATTGTGCTTATGTAAGCAGCACTACACAGGCACAAAATCTACTGTTCTTTACTTGCACAGTGTTTGAACTAATATTTATTTAATTTTGTTTAATAGTGTCAGTAGGCAGTCAGAAACTGTTAGCCTTTTTTTGTAGGAGGTGAGTAAATTGAAATCATAAAACAACACAATTAACTGAAGATCGTTTTACTCTGAAAATTCCTCACTCTGAATAGAGTTTAAATGCTGAAGAACATTTATGCAGGAAAAAAATATTGCACTTTACCCCTATTTCTGGTGCTGTGAGAAACCTATGTGAAGGAGACAAACTCTTACTGTTGCCTTTAATGTGGTTAAATGTTTTCTACCCTTCCAGTTTATAAGGCAGGAAATTGTAAGTGCATTTTTCATGGCATCAAATAAATGCTGTACGTCTTTAATTAGCAATGTCTATCAGTGTTGGGGGTAATGCAGACATAAATAAAAGCTACAAATGCTGCTACACATTCAGTATAAAGCAGAGTATAGATGTAAAGATTAATAAATGAAAGGAAATCAAAAAGTTTCTGTTGAGTGTCACAAACAGCTGCACTGAGAACAGCTACTCTTTCACTGAGGCATTAAGCTCAAAGCATTACAAACATGACAAAAAATGAAAGATTTTTATACAGAACTAAGTATTGTTCAGTGATAAAAAAAGCTTTCTCCATTCTTGGTTAAACAGAATGGAAGCACCCTAACAGTAGTAAAGGTCCTTATCAGCAGAGAACAATAAAAAACTGATGGAGGGAAGTGATCTTTCTCATCTCAGAGGACTACTACAGTTGTTATATTACGCTTGTTGCAGATTATCTATATGCAACTCTACAGTATCTTTCAGATTAATTTAGCAGTTTAGGAATCCATTATACCTTTTGGGGAAGTGACTCAATTTGGAGATTCCTAGTGAGTGGAAATAAAGGCAGTGGCTTTCATCTCAGTACAGCCTACATGCCGTAAACATTTGAATGATGTGATGCAGCTGTGAGTTTTTTACAAATATTTGACAGCAAGAGTTATATAAATCTCCAGTATGATTTTGATACAAAAAATCAATAACATAAAAGGGTTGAATTTCTCTCTCTGCCGCAGGCTGCCTACATGGCTCCTATTGCCACAGACCCAGGCACAGGGACCCCGCTTTGCTCCTCAGATGGGGTTCTGTCCCATTGCCTTTGAAGTCCAGTGGTACAAGATGTACTGATTGTATCACATCAGGGTGAGGCAGCAGCTCTTGAGAGACTGAAAAGCAAGGCTTTCCTGCTCCAAACAGAATTGAGCCCCTCTGTGTCAGAGCCATGGGCAAATTTCTGAACGTGATGCTATGAGTTCATCCTACACATGGCTACCATTGCTTCCACTATCCAACCCAGAATAAGTGCTTTTAAGGCATCATGTGCTGCTTTGAGTTGCTTGCAAAACTGCACAGTTCAACTGAGGCATAGACATCCAGCTGTTTATACCTCTCTCTAAGAAATCTTTTATATTAACTTCACCATATTTGCCCTTAGCCCAAGACCTGATGTCTCTGAAAGTTTAAATAAAGTCCATTGATCAGGTGGGAGATCAGAAATGTTGAGACTAATGGATTTATTGTGCTGCATGCAGAATTTTGGACACAGCTTTGCCACATATATTCCAAAAGGAAAGGTATGTGACATTTATAAATGTAATCTCTCCCAACAGACAGATCTAGACTAAATGTGCTATGATGATTATTAAGATAAATAATCAGAATGATTATAAAATGGAGAGTTGGTTTGCATATGTGGAGGATGAATTTTATGTAAAATTAATGTAGAAGTAACTGTCTAAGGAGACAAAACAAATACTTTAATTGCATAGTACATGGTGTTTTGTCTGTTGTTTAACTCTACAGTCATATATCAGACTGATTAGTGAATTTTAAACGCAGAACCAGATACTGCTATAGCTTGTGAGAAATAATCCCCTAACTAAAGGAAGAGAGGCATTCAGACAGCCAAAGCTATCAGTCATAAACCAGCAGCCAAACTGTGGCACTTCCCCAGTACTAATAAAAGCACTTCTGTTGCAACTACATGGAGTTCTCTTTGCCCTGGACCCATACACACTTCTCAGGAGAAGATAAATTCATATGTAATGTATCACTGGTTTTCAATTTCATCATGATGAACCCACAGGGTGAACTACATAGTCCATCCTGTGTTTTACAGAAAAGCTAAATTACAATGTGCCCTCTATGTGGTACAGGGGATATTGATTAAACTGCTTCAGAGTTTGAAGAAGAAGAAAAAAATAATGTACTGATTTTCCTCATCTACATCTTTTCTTCTCATCTTCCCATTTTGTGGCAATAATTAGTTTGCAGCAGTCAACAAGACTTACTTTCTTGCTTGAAATACCACACTTGTGATTTTACAAGAGACTTCTGGAGATCTGGGAGTGTATTCTTCACAACAGAATGTCTTTGGGAACTCTTGTTCCTCATTCTTTTCTTAGCTTGAATAACAGACATCATCTTAATGCCTGTTTGCTTGCAACTTGTAAGCACACAGATATGTGAAAGAAAAAACCCACAGAGACACTCCAATATTGCAGAGTAAGTGAGAAATACTTAATGCCATACCAGAGATTCACTGGCAAAAAGCTGCAAATGAAAATTATTACAATGAGTATAAAATTATTATAAAACTGTCATATTTCTAATATTTCATATCACTTCTGACCGTAAGCGCCACAGCTATAAAAGCAATATCATTTGCTCTTCCATGTGCACAGATGATGGTTTGCATTCTTCAGGGCTTATCATGTTAAATGCCTTTAATTGTGTCCCAGACAGCTGTTCAGAATGTACTCTTAAACCTCTTCAAGGTCAAAACCTTACTTCTTTCTGATCCTCTGATCATCATTCTATGATTTCTGTTTCATTCACATAATATCTCTACTGTTCTTGGGAATCACTGTACAGCCCCACAGGCCACACTGCCATATGACTTCATCAACTGTCCCTACAGGTTCAGATGCTGATGTGCTGATGTGCTGAGGATCCTTTGCTAATCCTTAAAGGTCAGATAGATTGAAATCTTATGTATGTTCTCATTTCATATTTGAAAAAAGGTAGTAATATTGTTAAGGTACCATTTCTCTTCCCCCCTGTCTTCTCCTGCACCTGGGGACATGAACATCAAACATATGGTAAACAGAAGGAGCATCTTACAAACTTGTGTTTCAATGACACATTGTAATGAAAACGTGTAAGAAAGCATGGGTTCCAATCACACCCAGAACTAGGCACGTTGTGAGCCCCAGCCTGTGCATGGTTTGTGTTGAATTCAAAGAATTTCTAGCTATGTGGCACACACTAATAGACTCTACTCCCAAACCATTAATTTAAAACTCAGACAAAAAAACTCAACAATCTTCTTCATGGATCACTGCACTTGTTAACAAGTATCAAATAGGATAAATTGTATATTATAGCACTGTCTACTAGCTCTGCTATATTTAAATCTTTCAGTGTTTCTATTATTATAACACCCAAAGGTGTGATATAATAAGGGAATGATAGCATCCACCAATTAAAAAAAAGTTATATAAATTGAGATTTTCCCTTTAAGTACATCTGCTCTTTATGAAATATTCTGACCAGTGTATATGCTAGGAACTTCAAGGAAGGAAACTTCTACAATCTGAAGCAATTCCAAACTTCCCCAATCTTTATAACCTCTCTTGCAGTGTCCTCAGATAGACACAGAGGCCCATTGTGAATAAATTACTGTAAATATGCTTCAGTTCATTAATTGAATCCATAATAAAATGAACTTCTTAAAATGTGCAAGCTACTATACACAGTAAGATAAACAAATACATTGACTCTGTTAAATATAAAATTAGGGGCTATCATTAAAACCAAACTGAATGTACGTCTATATTTCATTCATATAGCTATGAGTCAGAAAAGGAACCATGCCTTTGAAATGAATAAAAATTAGCATAACAATGAAATAAAATGCAGTCATTGGAAAAAAAAATGACCTTAACTTTCCTTTAAGACAATAGCTAAGTATAACAACCTTCCCAGTCCCAACAAACTTTCCAGTATGTATATCACATTCAAACAAATAACAAGTCATGTCTTATCAATCCATCTTATACAGGCTTTATACCATTATTCAAAAAGAAAATTACTATTTTATTCTTCTGGTCACTTAAAGGACAGTTTTCCTTACCAGAAATTTAAACAGGGCTGTAATTTTTAGTTAGATACCGGGAGGAAATAATAACATGTATTCTTGTACTCTTTAGAGAATGGAATTTTATCATTTCCTTTCTTGGTAACAGAGTTACATATTTACTTTTCTTTCCATTCTACTAAAAATCGAATGCAATTTCAGTTTAAGTGTTATCTTCAGAAGATAGATCTCATCCAAAAAAAAAAAATATTAACAGTGTGCAAGATGCAATGTCAATAAGAAATCATAATGGGACACAATGGATAGGATAATAAATCGTTTTTTAACTTGTTTATCAATGACTTGGATGAAGGTCCAGATGCCTCCTCAGCAAGTTCATTGATGATACGAAGTGGGTAGAAGCTTTGGGCTGATCCCCCTGAGTGCTGTGCAGCCCTTCAGTAGGACCTGGACAGGTTGGGGAGATGGGCAGGAAGGGACCCTTTGAAATTCAACAAAGGCAAATGCAGGATCCTGCACCTGGGGAAGAATGATCCCAGGGACCAGCACATGCTTGGGGCCAAACTGCTGGAAAGCAGCTCTGCAAAGGACCTGGTGGACACCAAGTGTCCAGGAGCCAGCAGTGCCAGGAGGCACTTGTGGCCAGGAGGACCCAGTGGTACCCGGGGGTGTGTTAGGGAGAGCACTGACAGCAGGTTGAGAGAGGTGATCCTGCCCCTCTACTCAGCCCTGGTGAGGGGCAGGAGTGCTGTGTCCAGTTCTGGGCTCCTCAGTACAAGAGAGACATGGAGCTCCTGGAACAGGTCTAGGGGAGGGCTACGAACAAGGTTAAGGAACAGGAACATCTCTGTTAGGAGGACAGGCTGAGGGAGCTGGGCCTGTTCAGCCTTGAGAAGACACAAATGAGAGGGGAGCTCATCAATGTCTGTCAGTACCTGAAGGGAGAGTGGCAGGCAACAGGACAAGAGACAATGGGAAGAAGCTGATGCACAGGAAGTTCCACCTAAGCATGGTGAAGACTTCTGTGAGTATGACTGCACGTGGAACAAGTTGCCCAGAGAGGTTGTGGAGTCTCCCTCACTGGAGACATTCAAGAACCACCTGGACACAATCCTGTACTGTGTGCTTTAGGATGACCCTGCTTGTACAGGTAGGTTGGACCAGATAACAAAGCCATTGTAGTCCCTTCCAATCTGACCCATTCTGTGATTACTGAATTGGTGCATATATGGACACACACCAGCTAGATATACTTGAGAACTATTCCTGAGTTGACTATTACTTACTTTTGTATTTTTATGTATATTTTCTTTTGAAACCTTCATGGTCAGGAGTGACTGGTCCCCATCTATTAAGCAATCCTAGAGATAAATCTACAAAATGAGTAAGATCTTTTAAAATTCTGGTTATATAGGGTTTGTTAATTTACATTTTTGTGGTGTCAAGTTGAAAGGGATGGATTTTTACATAGGAATTATGCAGCTTATTACTCAAAAGTCAGTAGTCTATTTTTACAATAATTCCCCCTTCTCTTCCTAACCTCCAGTAATATTAAATAATTAGATTTTAAATGTCTTTTGTGATATATTTTTCTAGATGATAACATGCCCTTTAAAACCAAACATTATTTATAGCACAAAAAGCACAAAGATTCCTGACCCAGAACTATATCATTAGAGGAGACTGAAAGAAGCTAGTCCATCAAAGTGTAGGATATTAAACAGCTTTGTTTGTCTAGAAAATGCATAATCAGCCCTTCAAACTTTTGTTGTGTTACCTGTAATTAATACTAATTAAGGCTGAGGCTCTCAAATATGAAATGGTTGAGAAAATCTGCAGGGTTTGGTTTCCTATTTGTCAACTTTTATTTGAAAACAGCAGGTTAAATTCTGATCAGAGGAATGTTTAGCCTCAAACTATCACACAGATTGTTTTGTATCTATGTAATTGCCAGACTGCTTTGGTCAAAACTCCTTAACACTTTTTACTGCTAATTTTGGCAATAAACCTGTTAATTAGTTAATTATAAAACATTAGTGAATCAAGTAAAAAGGATCCATCTGTTTATAAGATAAGATTTCTTCTGGGCATAACACTTACAAACCACAGTGGTAGACACCATACATCTATTTTTTGATAGTCTCTTGCTTCTTTTAGAGCTAAAATGTGACTTCAAAGGAGATTTGTAATATATCACGCACAGTTAATACCATCACAATCTTAATATCATCAGGGGGACTTGACAGAGCAGTGAAGAGCTATAGGCCCTCTCTTCTTTATGTCACAGATGTGAACCTGGTGTAGACTGATAGCAGCCATAGAGGTGGCTGTATGAAAGGCCCAGTTCCCAGAGCAAACTCACAGGATCTCCACTTGGAGAAGAGTTTTAAGAATACAGCACATCAACAATTGTCATAAGGATTATTTTCATGGGCAGACTTAGAAGCCAAATGAAGTACCAGGTTTGAGGGAATTTTACTATTGACTTGAATGGGAGCAGGATCACAGATTTTTTCAGGTGAATGTGTAAGTAGTCTAGGAATCTTACGCTGCTGCTACTTATCTCTTCCATGGCCAATTAAATAGGCTTCTTTTCTCAGAACTGTCAATGTGGCAGCTTTCATGAGCACTAAATTAATCCTTTAAAGGAAAAATATGTTTAAAAAATGAAATATCTTTTCTGATTTAAAGATACTGTAAAAAAGGACCACTTTTCAATACAGAAAACAAATCTCTTGTATATTCATGTGGATTACAGACTAGTTTTCTTACCAAAATATTACATTTCTTTATCAGAGCAAAGTAAAGATGATACAATATTCTCAACTGAGATTAAAATATGTAAGAATGAAACATTGATAGCAACATATAATATAAAGGAGGATTGGATGATGTACTATGGGAACTGATAAGAATTATATGGCTTCTAGCAGAGAAGTAAAATGACATAAAAAGATACAGACTGATGGCAATAGGAAATGCTTCTATAAGGGGATCACAGGAGTAAACAGAGAATAGTTTTTATAACAGCAGACAGGCATTTAAGGGATAATGCTAATTGAATTATGCATTGTAGCCAGGTAGAGTAGGCTGATGCTTCAAAATGCTAAAAAGAGAGCTGAGGCATCTCAGCCTGGAGTGGTAGCCTCCATTGCCCCAGGTCTTTCCCCAAGAATTTTACAATCCCTATAAAACAGATTGCTAACAGCTGTTTTATTGGTGGCCGTCGGGGCCTGCTAATTCCACTTTGGATGCAAAGAAGGTACAAATGGGTCCTTAAGAAGATGGGTAAATAGACCAAGTATCAGAGTGGAAAATCATATGAGACCCACTCCAGAAACTGTGGAGAAAACTACTATACATTTCTCATGGAGAGAAAAATGTTGCCTTAGCGTGTGACTCATCTAAGCCTCATCATCTAAAATCAGACACCTAATGAAAGCTATTCATTTAGACACCCTGTAAGGTTAAAGGAGAGATCTGAGGACACTTTTAAAGCATGATTTAGACTCTCCATCTTTCATTTCTGTCTTGGGGTGGGTACGGTCTTCAGGCTGCTGTTCATGTTGAGGTAGAAACCAAGCAGCACATCAGTGGAGGAACCTGGCATCATGTTTAAGAAATGACTGACATGATTTGAAATTAAGAGGCTGGTGCAGTTCAGGCCCCTCACCAGCAGTTCACCCATGCTGGCTGTGGCTCTGCCCCGGAGAGTGGCTGGAGTGGGATAGAGGTGCCTCCCAGGCTGCATCATCTGTCTGCCTGCCTCCAGTATGAAGCTGGCCATACCACTGACTCAAGAGCTTAATAATAATTTAAATACATACAAATGGGAGGCCTGCCTGCTTTCCAGATACCTAGCCTCTGCAGCAGCATTTGGAGCCTGGAGCAAGAAGTCTGAGTTACCCTGCACAGCACCAAGCAAAAGAGGTGGTTCTGCAAGAGGGGATGTCGTTTGGGCATGGGCACCACTTCCCAAGCAGGAAGTCAGAGAATTCAAAGCGTGCCTCCACCTGTGGTTCCTCAGATCCTATTGTAGGAATTAGGACCCTGCAGGTGTACGAGGGACAGACTTTCTGTCATGGTTTGGGAATAGCATTTTCCAATTTAGTACTCCTGCTAAAACCATGCTGCTGTGTACTCCCCCTTCCCCTCCAACTGAAAGCACAAAAGGCAAAGATCATGGGCTGAGATAAGAACGATTTACTGGAAATCCCAATGGGATAGAAAATGAACAGTGACAGCAACAATATTAATAACAAGAGGTATAAGACAAAGAAACAATTACATGGAAAGCCTGTGACGATACCAATTCATCTCTTTCCCACCACATTCTCTCCCGACCAGAAAGAATGCCCTTCTCTTCAGGAGGAAGCTCCTTCTGCCCACCCAGTCCCCTGTAATGATGTGAGTGGGTATAGAATAACACCTGGGTCCTGGCCACACCCCTTCAGCAACTCCCTCTCCTGCCTAATGCAAAAATGTAACCCTATCTTGGCTTAAAGCACTTCTCACTTCCCTGGTGAGATGCAGGATTGGTGGTACATTACTGCATGAAGGAGGTGGAGGTGATGGAAACACCAGGCAGCACACCGAGCTGTGCACAGTTCTGGAGCAGGAACTGCACCAAGGAGACCTTGAGATGACTCCCAAAATACAGCAAGACCAGGCTGGCATTAAACAAATCCACAGAATAAGGGATGAACACCTTCCTGGCAGAAATTTCTTTACAAGCACTCAATCATTGAGCCTGCTCGTCAGGTATGACCAGTCTTTGAACTAGGACATGAGACCCCCTGCCACGAAGAATCTGATGGGGAGCAAAATGAATTATTTGTGAGAAGGGGTAAGGAACGACTCACAGCACTAACCTTAAGTTGGAAAAATGACCTTTTCACAGTGTTATAATTTTAAATGGGGAAATATTAATTTGATCTTAAACCACTGATGTGCTTTTGAAACAGTCTGCAGAAGGCTGCAGTCATCCAGTGAGGCTGCAGCTGCTACAGGTGACTTGGGGAGTGGGGGCACAGACAGATCTACAGAAAGTATGGATGGCAGGATGGAGCTGAGAGGCTCATTTTTAAATTCCAGCTCTGGGAATGCATGGTCAGAATATGTTTCACTGACATTTGAAGTTACCTTTGGCTTCTCATGTCTTCTTGAGCAATATTTCCCAGCCCAGGCTTTGTAAGAAGGGGGCACAGTATGCTGCTTTATTGCAGCTGTCTGGAATGGAAACTATTGTATAAAACCAAAAGAAACACCTCATCCAAAACACACACAAAGTCACACTACATGATAGACTTCTTTCAGAGTGGAAAACCAAACCATTTTGTATTCATCAGTCAAGGAATTTTAGAAGTCACCTTAGGCACCTTAATTTGGAAGAACAGTCTCCAAATATCATTGTGGTTTGTTGGCTTAAATGTAAATGTTTTACTAGCTACTTTTCCTGCAAATCATGTTACACTATTTCATTATTATATAGCTTCTTATAAAATTTGGTGACTGAGAATCTTAATTGTCAATATAAGCATCATTTAGTGCATTAATTTTAAAATGTATTGGCTATTCTTTTTTTAAACAAGTTAATGATATTTTAGGACAGGTTGGGAAGCTACCATCCTTGACAAGACTAATTTAATAACTATCATAAAATTGGTGACAGAGTAAAAAGAATGGAATTACAGGAGGAAATCCACTAGTGAGAGCTATAGACTATTCAGAACTGTGCTAATATAATAGACTGAAGAAATCAGGTCTATAAATTTCTGTCAATGTAGATTACCCATACAAGGTCTCATGCATCAGCCAAACTTAAACAGGGTCCTTGTACAGACCCTGTGAACAGGAGTGAATTTCACCCTCAAAAATTGAAAAACTACCTTTCATTCTTTCATTCTGATTGCATCAGAAAATTAATTTGCTCCATTCTCCAGCAAAATGGAAACTGGCTCTGTCATCTATACAGTTGTTTGAATAACACAGTTTATACTACATTCACAAATAATCTGCTTTCAGACTAAATAGAGGATATTTACCATTTCCTTTGTAAAATCTGGTTAATAAAAGTATTGACACGCACAGTGCATTAACTGATGCAAGTGGGAGTTATTTAATGAAATAAGACTTTGACAATAACTTTTTTGAGACACGTGAAAACATGCTAGTACAGAAGAAAATGAAGAAAAATGTCATGAAAATTACTGAAACCAAGAAACCAGAGCTTTAGTAAAAGGAACAGTAAAGGGAGAATGAATGAACATAGAAAATGCAGCATCCTGGTTTTTTTAGGGAGCAACTGTAACAAAATGGCTAATACAAAGACATTTAGGCTATAGGCCAAGAGAAATGGTACCAGATCACCAAAGAGAAAAAAACAAGAAAAGCAAAGGAGAAAGACAGTAGAGCATTGATTTGGAAAAGTACTACTGAACAGTATTGAGTACTATATCCTTAGAAAACCTTCCAGTGATGGGGCTTGGAGTCTCATTCCTTGGCTAAAATAATTCTCACATGGGGCCCATATTCTTCAGCCTTCTGCAGGAGTGTTGATTTCACTCAATATGCATATCGCATCCTCCTAATTATCCATCTCTTTGTATTAATGATGAAATAATACAATCTTCTATTTTCTCTAATTAAGTTTATTATGGAGACATTTTTATGGGCCTATTTTTGAAAAATGAAATTTCATTAAAAGTCAGTGTATCAGATCTTATTAATTCTATTACATTACAACATGAAACATTTCACCACAAAAAAAAAAGACTGAATCAAAACCAACCCCAGACTTTGATAATACAGATAAAAAAATCCAATGCATTCATTCTTCAATCTCATTTTAAATACTGCAAAACTTTCCTCATACGAAGTTTTAAAATCAATAGAGAATGACTTATCACATTCTCCTACAGAAATATATTTTGTCTACTTTACTGGGGATTTTTTCCCCTGAAAACACTATGAAATGCCAATGCATCTCACTAGGCCATTTTTTCTTCTTCTTGTAATTAGGAAAAACTAGATAAATAAATTGATATCAATTACCTTTGGGGAAACCAGGTTGGACTAAGAGACCTTCTAATAATTGGAATGGCAGTGCACTTTGCATGCTGTCAGTACTCAGTGACAATTGCTACAAGACAATTGATACACGGTGACATTTTCTTTGTCATTGCTGGACAGTAGGGACTTTAGTGCCAATGATTTTCTGCCATCATCTGAAAGTGATAGGGGCCTATGAATGACTGCAGCAAGATAAAGGATCCCTTGATATCCTGTTGAGGAATTTCAATGTTTTGCTGCTTTCCTGACATGTTCCATGGCTGTGACTCCAGGGCACACACAGCTGAATGGTTTTGCTGAGGTTTGGAGTCTTCTTGCTCCCATGAAGCTGCTGCTCAGCATCACTGGTGCACTGCTAGCACTAAGGACAGACCACAGGGGGTGGCAGAAACACAGGACTGCTGACACACAGTGAGGATTTCCTATTTCACTACTCTAGAAAAGAGAGTCCTAACCCATTTGAACAGTTCTAGCAGGATATATTGACTGTGTCAGAAGACTGAAAATTTCACTTTTAAAGCACTCAGTAGAAGCACTTGTAGCACATACCTAACTGACTACTTGCTTATTTTGGTTTTCTGTAATCCACAAATATATGTCATATAATTTAATGGAAGGAATCACAGGTACTGAAATTAAATATATGAATAACATCTTTCAGCCTTATTTCTTGTGTTGGGGTGACTGAAATACTGTTCTAAAGGTTTAGGGAGAATAAAGGGCTGTTTTTGGTGAAACTTGATCCTGCCTATCCATTAAGTTGGTATTGTCAATTACTGCAGCTAGGTTTCAGAGACTACATTTTTTCTCCCTGGCAAGGTAGTTTGTCCAAAGTCCATCCCCAATGCTCCCCTCTCTTGTAGGCGACTCTGTGTTGAGGGCAGACAGATTGTCTGGCCTTAACAGAAATTTGTTAAAGAGCATTTCACCCACCATTGTTCCTGAATTTCAAGAGGTGAGAACAGGGGACATTGCTCTTTTCTCAGCATAGTAGCAAAATGAGCATACCACAGACAGTCCAGTGAAGAGAATGAAAGTACTGGAGCATCTCTCCACTGAGGAGTGTTTGAGAGAGCTGGACTATTCTTCCTGGAGAAGGCTTGAGGTGTGGGATCTTATCCATGTGTGTAAATACCTGAAGAAAGAGAGCAAAGGCAACAGAGCCAAGCTGTTTTCAGTGGTTCAGGGCAAGAGACAATGGACAAAAACTCAAACACAACAAATTCCATTTAAACATAAGAAACAACTTTTTCTCTCTGCAGGTGACTAAGCACTGGCACAGTCTGCCCAGGGAGTTTGTGGACTCTCCAAGTTTAGCAATATTCAAAAGCCATCTGGGCATAGTCCTAGGGTACTGACCCTAGGCATCCCTTCTTGAGGGAGGGTTGGGCCAGGTGACCTCCAGCGATCCCTTCCAACCATTTTCCCTGAGCTGCCCTTTGGAGGAAATCAATCCATTTTGGCACCTCCACTCCCGCCTTTCCAAAGTGCATGGCAATAAAGAACAATATGAGCAAAAGTCTAGGAGCATGCCCTAAATAAATGCAAATCTGGATGATAAGTGATTTTCAGAAGAAGTGTCCAAATAAAAGAAAATTAAAAGGTAGCAATGTTCATGAGAAAGAAACGCCAACAGACAAGCATGAAATATTTCCCTTGCCCTGCCAGCTCCAAGAAGATGCTGTGTCAATGGTGGCAGTCACATGCACAAAACCTGACCAAACAACAGGTTCTTGTGCACAGTTCTTGGAAAATATGCATATGGATATTTCTGTCTGTTTGCTGTAAAAAAACCAGCTCAGCACATAATTCAACAAGTTAAAATAAACAAATATATGGCCCAAACAATGCAGATCCAGGCTAGACCAGGAGAATAATTAAGCCTGTTACATACCAGAATGTGCTGGTTCTTCTGAGCTTTCACTATTCTTGCAAAACCTATCCTCACAGGCTACCTATAACCTGGAAATATTTGTTTCTGTGGAAGGCAACATCAAAACACTTTTAAAGCTCTTTGCCACTAGGCCCTTCTATATAACCAATGCTAGACAAACAGTATCATCACAGGGAGGAAGAAATAACAAGAATACAAGTGGAGTGCCAAGCTTAGTGCAACATGCAGTGAGCCTGCAGTTACACAGCCTAAACTGAAGGCACACCTTAAGGCAACTCCATCTTTCTTAAAGTTTTCTTCAATCCCTTGTTTTGCTCTAGTTTTGATCCAGAGTGCCCTCCAGAGGGGGAAATTGTGACTGTGAAACTGCTCTTAAAATACAGCCTAGAGGTTGGCAAGGACACGCCTCTTCCTGTGCTCCTGAGAACCCAAGAGGTGTAGACCCCTTCATCTCTGTCTCCTCTTCCAAGCTTTACTTTTTCTTAAGAAACTGAACGCTGAAGCAAGAACTGCACTGGATTTTGTATGGCCTAAACACGAGGATTCAAGGACCTGTCTCACTCCGGGCATTCAGACGTTCCTTCAGTAACAGGGCACAGTATAAGACAAATGCCAAGTCCCTGACCCTCTGGCTCAAGGTCTGACTACATCTTTTTGCTTTCTTCTACTTCTTTCTCCTTACTGTTTGAAAACACAATAAATCCCAGAAACACTCCCAGGGAAATTCACCAGCCTTAACACAGTGCCACTGCAATGATCTAGAGTGTTCTAGACATCTCTATGGAGATGGCATAAATTGAAGAGGATCTTTGACAGACTTGTGACTTCCTAGAGTGACATTTGGGGGCTTCATGGATACCCTGTGGCATTTAAAATGCCATTGAGCATCTACATTCATACACCTGAACAGCTCCCTCTTCTGCCCCTTCCAGTGAGAGGGATAGAATATAAAGATACAGAAAAAATTATACTTATATTCCTTGATGTATCACTATTCACACCATCCAAATAATCCTATGAAAAGAGATATCACTCATTTAATTGTTCCAGGTTTAGGGACTTTTCAGATGCTTTAAGAATTTTAGTTAAATTGTTAGTCTGGCTCTTTGGACTCAAGCTACAATGAGTGTCTCACGTATGATCCAAGTTCAAGTTTATTTTTTTTGCTAGGAAAAAATGTTATTGAAAAAGCTTTCAGCATTTACAACCAAAAAATCTGGTATAAAAGGCCTCCTGTCTTAAAAGCTGATAAAAGTACAGAGATTGCAAACTGCAGTTTCAATACAGTTGTCTCTGTCTGCTTGAAAAGCAGCTTTTTACACTGTATGGAAGCTAAGCATTTCACCTATTTCATAATATCAGTAATGGAAGAATTGCTCTTCCATTATAACCTCATTTTATGTTTAAAGCACAAAGCAGAACCTCTGTTTCATTATTGCTTAATGCCAGAACAAATGTTATCCTTTTCCTTTCGGAGAATTATAAACTGTGTCTTTATTTACTTTCATGGCACAATTTTCACACATTTGACAGATCATTGCTCATGTTCTTCATTGTCATGATACTAGTGAAATGTAGCATAAGCTCTGAATTTGCAACTGCTGTCCAATCAATAAAAAGATCACACCATCTGAGTAATGCTATGATATGTGACATTATCTATTCAACTGTTCTATTTCTTGGGACATGTGAATACTGTCACATTGAAAATGAACACCATTTATGCTGACAGATTTTTCACCATTCAACACTTTTAATGAATGTATTTCAAAATGAGGTACCAGATTAAATAAATTTCATGTCATATCAAAACAGAGATATTATCATTATTTGTAGCAGCAAAGTTCCAAGTAAATTACAGTGGACTTACGTATGCAATGCATTCAGCAATAATAGGGTTTTCAAACAGCATAAATCTTGTTGGATGTCAACTTGCCACAGCAGTGATATGTAGACCTTGTTCTCCATATTTTCATGACAAGAACAAAAGTGTGCTTAGGCATAGTTTTCTAATGCATCAAATTAGTATCCAACCCAAAATTTACTGCTAACACAAAAATATACCAAGGAAGCTCTGTAAACTTCAGTAACAGACTCCAATATCCTTCATTGCCTAAAGAGGGTTATTATCATACATTCTTGCCATAAAAATCTTCTATCTTGAAATTTTTCCTCTGACCATGTTATTTTAATGTGTGCATTGGATCCAACAGTCTTTTCCCCTCAATGAAGTATCCTTTCTTACAGAATCACACCATTTCTGGAAGAATGGCTCAGGGATAGGTTCTTATTGGAATTACCAAGCTCTTGTCCTACATGGTACACAATATTCTTACATTGCAACAGGAATTACTTATACAGAACAAACCACTACTGCTAACCAGGGCCTGCACAGCATGAAACTATAGGAAAACTTTTGTGGGAAAAAGTTTAAAAATGGATCTGTGTTTTTCTGAGTGTGATATCTTGGTGCATGAAGGCTTTCAGTGTCTTCAGACAAGAGCTCCTTTGTCTTTTAGTAAAGACAGTCCTGAGAGGGTTAAATGAAATTTATGGACAATAAGGTAAAGATTGACAGTAGGAAAGAGTATTTGAGAATGGTTTTCAGAATTTGTGTGATTTAGAAGTTTTTCAGTAACCTATTGTATTGTAAAAAATGAAATTGCAATAAACCTCATTCTCAGACCTGATTATCTCCCTACTTCCATAATGCAAGCAAATCAATTTACATTCCATTAAAATAATAAGAACTGTATGTCATAAAAATAAACTTACAAGAAAACTGGGGATCTAATATAGAGTTCCCACTACAGATCTATTTGTTTCTGGAGTAATAGTAAAACCCCCCGTGTTTTCAGTTCTGTATGACAATAGATAACACTGTTATGTAAATCCTGCTGCATGAAAGGACCTGAGATAGGATTTCTAGAGTGAGCTCCTAGCTCCTATTATCCTAGCAGTAATATTCAGCAGAGATCTTCCTTGTGTCTGACTCTATATGCTCTATATGTACAGTAGAACTTGTGAGATGTTCATTCTTTAGAACAGCATTCTTCCATTTGTCAAGGCAAAATCTGGGAGGAAACAGCTTCTCAGCAGAGGAAACCATGCTGTTCAAACACTGTTGCACAGAAAAAATCAGCAAAATTATCCTGCAGGACAGGTCTGACTATTTTTTCATTTGTGAAAGATGTAAGAGTGTTCTCTTTCTCTGGCACCTTCCTTCTCTCATTTTGCAGTCAGTCAGTTAAGCTTCCTCTCCTTTGGATAGGTGTCCTTCTTTCTGAAGCAAAAAAACCCCATGTAGCCATGAGGTGATCACTGCACGTAGTGGAGTAACTAACACAGAGATCACCTCTTACTTACTAGCCCAAAAGAATAAGTGTCTGCAAAGATTAGAGCTGTATACATATCAAAATTTCAGTGATCGGCAAGCCAATCACATCCCTAACTGCTGGACCATCTCTCCTAACAGAACCATGAGTTTAGAAAGCTCTTCAGAAATTAATCTGTAAGTGTAGCCTGAGGAAGTGTTTTTATATCCTTAGTTTTAATGAAGAGCAAGCAGAAAGAAACGTTTTGCATTATAACTAATGTCCTCTCTCTCTGATTTTTTACACTTGTAAAACAGTCAGTTGGTACTTAGATATTAAGTGAAGGCCATAGAGAAATTGATTTTGATTACACATATAAGTAGGTAGACATTTCTCCACTATACAAATAGATAAAATAAGACACAGTTGTTAAGTGTATCTCCTCACTGACATAATAAATTAGGAATTAACTTATCAATCCCTTAAGAGGCACCATTTGAGTAAAATATATTTAAAAATAAGTAATGTGCATTTTGTAAAGTCTTCAGGAATCCAGTGTCTCTGTGGCTTCAAGCATGATGTACCAATTATCCAGCATTTGGCAATATCCATTTCTAAGTTTGCAGCATTCCTCAACATCAGATTTTCTAAGCTGATTTATATGACAGGTGAAGAAGAAACAGATTGTGTATACCTAGAGCAGTTTTAAATTAATGGAAAGATTTTTCTATTTCTTCCTTTTCAGCCAAAAATCATGTTACAACACAAATAAGTCAAGTTAAAGATGCCATCATGTGAAGAATTTTTTTTAAAAATAAACTAATTTTTCAGGCAGACTTACTACCACATTCTCATAAAGTCACAACCCTGAAGGGAAAAAGAAATTAAAACATTTTAGGGCTACTTTTGCTTTTCATAGCTCAGCAGAATCTGTTTACACCAGTCACGCAGTTAAATGTCTGAATATTCCTAAAAACACCATGCAAAGTGGTTACCCTGAACCCTGAATTTTTTATTCAAATATTTTAAAAATTACTGGTTTTACTCTCTATCTTTTTAATGGTTTTCTCTAAGGTTTATTGTACTTCAGACTCTGTATTATAAGCCATGAAGAGCAATTATATCCTAAAGTATGGTGATCACTGCTGAATATGATACTCCAGGTGAAGTATATAACTAGTAATCAGGCATTATTAATTCCATTTAGTTTGATTTATCATCTCTTTCTCCAGGAATTAAACATAGTGTTCTCTCTGACATGTGTACTGTGGTTAGAAATTCAACAGCATGTTAGAAGACATTGGTATGATAATGCCTTGTTGGTCACTACATTGCAGCTTTCTTTAAAGCGTTAACTGTGAATAAACTATTTGCCTACTTAGATATATGTAAATATTAATAACTGAAACTTTTGACCTTGACAAACTGTGATCACTAGTACTTGAGCTATCTTGAATCACTTCATTTGCGATATTCTCATTAGATAGTCAAATTAGCTCTAAAATATACCTTCTAATTGCCTCTGAAAAAAATCCTGGTCCTCTGATGAGTTGACACACTGTTTTGACACATGTAGCTGATTTTCTTTTTGTATGAAAGTTTTCTCAGCTGAAAAATCCTTTTCTATAATGAAAATTTTCAACTAAAATGTGATTTCATTTTGCTTTCCCAACAGTGAAAAATATAAAATTCCATTTTTATTTATCTAATCTAATTTTTAAATTCCTTTTTCTTTATCTTTATCTCCCTTTGTTTTTCATCCTTCGCTTTGTACTATTATCTAGTCAAAAGATGTAAAGCAGTAAGAAGCTAGGCAGCAGTTCCCTCATATTACACTTATTCTAGAATAGCTGGTATATAATTACTTACAACCTGCAATAATTTTTTCCTGTAAGTGTATGAGTTGAATAATGAGGTTGATAAGGGGATGTGAATCAAATGGCAAGAGAAAGAGGAAGCACATGGAAGTCAGGACAATGTTGTCAGTTAGAACTGTGCTCTTTGTGTCCATACTCATTGTTACTGTAGTGGTAGGAGACAGGTCCTCCTTGTGTTATGTTCAAGATGTATAAAAATGGGGACTTAGAAAGATCTGAATTTCCAACCAGACTTCAAGTGTGCCACTTGGCTGCTGCCTAAGCTGCAGACATGAATTTCCTAGGTGACACAAATTTTGATAGCCATGGAAGTCCTTCATGCATTGGTAGCTGTACTTTTTTGCAGAACCCAGTGTGTACCAGCTCTCTCACATGTCCTGTGCTTAAGGCCAACAAGAATCTATGCTTAGAGGATGTCTCAGCAAACTTATTTCAGAGACTCAGTGCAGCAAAGGGACCAACATAGCAACAGTAGCAAATTCCACTGGCTTTCAAAGCAGGAGCTGACATGGTATGCCTGCCATATTCACAGGTTGATGATTACGATCCTCCAACCATGACAATCAGGCTGAAAAATAATTAGCCTGATGGGAAAAGGAGAGTTCTTAGCCACATCAGTGGTTAAGATAATGCTATTCAACAAAGTATGTGGCTGATAAGCCAAGTGAGCTGGGGGGACAAGGCACTGAGGAGAGAGCACTTTCTTAGACCAGCCCAGCTGCTGACAAAACAAATGTGGAACTACATGCTGGTTTCAGTTCAGCAAAACTCCTAAATACACATCCAGTGGCACTAAGGAAGCAGATGTCTGCACTCACTTCGTGAGGAGCTAACAGTGTACATCAACTCTGATTCTGGCCCATTAACTATGCAACACTTAATAAAGTGCTAAAGGCCTACAGCCAAAGTTATGTAGTTGGAAAATATACCTCTCTTCTTCCCAAATACAGTCAGGACTCAGGAACTACAGAACTAAATGTAGCTTGCTACTGGAAGATGTCTGCTGTGCTTGCTGGCTTTTCTGTGTCCTGTTCTGAGGTCTCTAAACCTGCTGTAGGCAGGACCTAGAAGCTGGGAATGAAGTAGCACAAGTCCTGTCTCAGAGCTAGCCTTTGAGACATAGAAAACAGCTGCTATTTCCTGAATTGGGGTCTACAGAGGAAAACTCACAACAGCTTTAGGATAAATTTTAGGTCTTGCCACTTTAATGACAAATTGAGAATTAACTAATCACTTTAAACAACTTCTAAAATTACTTTCTATAAACAGATGCACTATTAAAGCTGTTTTGTTTTCAGAGTGATTTTGGAGATGCTAATTTGCATGATCAATTAGTAGAGATCATGAGAAATACATGTGGCTATATGCTAACATTTTAAATTTTTATTTAAACAGAACAGAAACATACCCTCTTTGATACTCAGATGACCTTCCAGATTTCCATGTACAGTATCTATGGATTTTTAAGCATAATTAACAACTTCCATTTCAGTATTTAAGAGCTGCAAGTTCTGTTTCTTTGACAGTCAAAAGCTAATCAATCTTGTTCTCAAATGCTAATACAAGCAATTAAAAATAACATTAATTGAAATACTGCAGGGGCTGTTAGTTTTTTTCCTTAACCTCATGGCAATACTAATTTACAGTACTAATTAGTGAATTGCCCTTTGTATTATAAATCTTTAGAAGGGAGAACTGGCCTTTAAAGCCCAACAGAGAGATGCAGATGGTCACTGCACTTTCAGTAAACTTTCATACTATCAGGATATTCATTTCACCACATAAGCTAAACATGATGGATTACATTGTTTACAATGAAGAATATTAATTTCTGCAAAGAAAAATGTGTTGCCCCCATTTGTCCTGTTGTAAAACATGCAAATATTCTTTATAGAATAGAGTATATTCTGTCTAGTTGTCTTAATTATAAGACTATAACTGCCTCATATGAAACACGGGAGAGAAAGGTAAATAGGCAATATGTTATAAAATGAAACAAGACAATCTATGAAATATTGATAAAAACATATAACACATTGATTGTAAACAAACATAATTTAAAATGTCCTGCTGAGCAATTAAAAATTCAAAAGAACAAAAAGTAAAATTAAAACTTATAAAGTAACAGTTACAAAATTATTCCTATTTACCTTAATGAACCTTTTCCAGAAGATCTAGTTTAATTTGTTGTCATGGCCAATTTTATTCTCTAAACCAAGGCAGTTAGAATAGTTTCTTTCCCAGAAAATTACCAAAGGCTCAGGTGGTTCCTTGATTTAGGAACAAGGTTGGGAGTTTTTAGTGATCACACTATAATCTACGCAAACAAGAATACTGATTCTCCTTGTAAGTACATTCCATGGCATCATTCTAACACATAAACATGAAAGTTCACTTAGGTCCCTCTATAGTCCTGCAGGCTGATTTTCATGTTATTTTCATGTATTGCTATTGTAGATTTTGGAAATCTGATAAGAATTTTTAGTAACAGCTGAATGGAAATTTATCATATTGAATTTTCCACAGACAACATCATCTGTGCCATGCAGAATACCTGCTGTTATACTCCATATATTCACTGGGCTACAGCAGTGGGCAGGTAAGAAAGGGTATTGTTTGAAAGAGTAACATGAGAGGTGAGGTGAGCACAGATAACTACAGGAAGGTTTCATAAGCCAAGTCAATCCCTGAGAGTTTGTGTCTGATATATAGGGGTTGCTATTGAAACTCCAAGCTTCCAGAAATGCAACTATTCCTCTTAGACCAATGGAAACTGTGGCAGGTCCTAATTGCCACCAGGAGAAAAATTGGTATGTTTGACTTCCTGCTCATATCATCTCTCACAAGCAGATGGCATACATATAGGGAGATTCCCATTCAAAACATAACACACTTAGGTCTCTGGATTTGAAGCTACCAATAAAGCAGGCAACCTTAGAAAAAGAGTGTGAAAGTAGATTTTAAACCTTTACTGGAATGTCACTGTTTAAGCAGTAAGAAAATAGGATTGTAAAGACAGATAAAGTAATGACTAGTTACTAATAAATGTTGCATTAAGTAACCTTTAATTTTAATTGATTCTACCCTGTTCCTGGAGATGAGTATTTCTTAGGATTCTCTCCTGTCAGCTTTGTTCCAGACAAACTTGTATGTAAACAGCACAAGTGGAAATCTGATGCTGGCTGCAAGTTTATGATCTGGTTCTTTGGCTGAAGCTGAAGTACTCAAAAGTAACATAGTGGACCTTCTCTGGAGTGCAGGATGATGATGGCCTTAAGAGAACAGCATACCTGCACATTTATAGTACTGGGTATATCCATCCACATTAACAGGGATTGTGCTGTTAGCACACACTCAGATTCCTGTACCCAGAGACAACAGGATTCCCAGCATGGGCTACATGGGCCACTGTAGGTCTCCTAATGCTGACAGTGGCAAGAGAACCAAACTTAAACAAACACAACATCATAAAGTGGTTGGGTTGGATGGGATCTCTCCCACCAGATCAAGTTGCTCAAAACCCCCTCCAGCCTGGCCTTGAACACTTTCAGGGATGGAGCATCCACAGTTTTGTAGTCTTACTTCTGTCCCAGAACAAATCTGGGAAAATCAACTCTGCCATCCATTATATAAAAGATCAGGAAGCTAACATTAGGACACAGGCCAGCCAAATATTGAAATATTGTTGCAACTTGTGTCTCAGTTAATTCCTAGACCCTGAGAAACTGAACTGCATAGAGGTGATATGTGCCAGCTACTGAAAAAGAAGGAGCAATTTTGAGACTAACCATCAGTGTAAGATCTGAATGTAAAGCACTTATTTTTCATCTAGTTCCTTCCCCATCTGTAAAATGTGAGATGATACTTAGCATCCTGGGTCTTAGAAAATCACATTAAAGAAGAAGCATGAAGGATTCTCCTCAAAGTAAAAGCAAAAGATTATTACTTTTTCCTCTTTTCCTCCCTCTCAAATGCCAAAATGAGAAAGTCTTGATTCAAGGACAACACCTTGATGTAACACTGCAAGAGGTAAAGCACAAATATCCTTTGTAAGAATAGAAAAGTACAAAGCCAACAACCTTACTTGTTTATATATTAAGTCTTCCTGTCTTTTGTGAACAGCTGCAGATTGCAAGCATTGTATATAAAGGTAAAACAACTTGTTTCTAATCTAAGCATCAGAGCTTTGTGATTTTTCCCACTAGCAAGTTACAGACTTTACACATGACTTTTTCTTATTGTAGATACTTTTCATTAAAAAAAAAATTTGTTAAACTTTTCCTGTCTATTGTCAGAAGCAGGTCAGTTAGTGCAAGGAACCTCTTGCAATTAGAGAGTTATAAGGCAAGAGATCTCTAACAAAAAATTTGAATCTGTTATATTTAGGATGAGAGGAAATGGCCTCGAGTTGCTCCAAGGGGGGGGTTTAGATTGGATATTAGGAAAAAGGGTTTCCTAGCACTGGGACAGGCTGCCCAGGGAAATGGTTGAGTCCACCACCCCTGGGGATATTGAGTGTAAGGAGTGTAAATGCACGGGGACATGGTTCAGTGGTGGACTTGGGAGCTATAAATTAATAGTTGGACTCAATGATCTTAGAGGTCTTTTCTAACCAAGATGCTTCTGTAATTCCATGATCTTATGGGAATGGAATGTCAACTTTCTACATTACTTTCGTCTGAAAACTTTACCTACTCCAGCTCAGGCTGTGCCCTTCTAGATCAAGGTTAATTTGGACTGCACCTAACATAGACTGGTACTCCATGAAATTAAATACTCCTGAGATACTCATCTAAGAGAGACTTCCTTTGTTTCTTCTTTGTTTCCTTCTTCTTTGAAGAAAGTGAGGAGCCAGGGCAGTGCCTTGCTGCTAGTGCTACAAGGCTCCACATCAGAAGCACCCCGGCATTTCAAAGAAATGGGGCTTTGTTCCAATCTTCTGCTGCTCTTTCTTACAGAATTTCTCTGGGGATGGGGGAGCATTTAATCAAATTTATCAGAGGGATCACATAAAACATACCGTAAGTTGGACAACATCACAAGAAATGGTTAAAATAAAATACAACATGTAAATTCAATGTGAAATGTCCACATTTTTGTATTCCAGTTTTAAATGATTCAATGCTCCAAAATGCAACACTTACGTTTTATAACCTTTTTTAAATCAGGGGATTAGTCTTTCCCTGCTGCTCATAAAGAATTGGCAGTAAGGTTGGCAGACTCAATTACGATACTGTTTTAGTCATGGAGGTTGTTCAACTTCCCTTCTCTACACTTACACAAGTTCTGGTATAGTGTGGGTTGGAGGACCATAGTAGGACATTAAGCTTCTGTAGTGGGTTGACCCTGGCTGGATGCCAGGCACCCACCAAAGCCACTCTCCTCTGGAGCTGAGCAGGGAAGAGAAAGTATAATGAAGGAGTCATGGGTTGAGATAAGGACAGGAAGAGATCATTCACCAATTAAATTACCATTATGGGTAAAACAGACTCAACTTCAGGATACTGATTGAATTTATTACTAAAAAAGTCAGAGCAGGATAATGAGAAGTAAAATAAATCTTAAAAACACCTTCCTCTCATTGCTCCTTCCTTCCCAAGCTCTGCTTCCTCCCCACAGAAGGGCAGGCACGTAGAGACTGGGGTTGCAGTCAGTTCATCACACTTTGTTCCTGCTGCTGCTCAGAGGAGTCCTCTGCTCCAGAGTGGGGTCCCTCCTACAGGAGACAGGTCTCCACAAACTGCTGCAGCATGGGTCACTCTTCCCCGGGGTGCAGTCCTTCAGGCACGGCCTGCTCCAGTGTGGGTCCCCTGCAGGATCACAAGTTCTACCAGGAAACCTGCTCCAGCATGGGCTCCTCTCTTCATGGGTCTGCAGGTCCTGGCCAGGAGCCTGCCCCAGCATGGGTTTCCCAGGGCCCCATAGCCCTCTCTCAGGCATCCACTTGCTCCGGGATGGACCTCCTCCACACCTCTGCATGCCTGTGGTCCTCCATGGGCTGCAAGGGCACAGCTGCTTCACCATGATTTCCACCACGGGCTGCAGGGGAGTCCTAGCTCTGGTGCCTGGAGCACTTCTTCCCCTCTTTTTCTACTGACCTCGGTGTCTGCAGAGTTGTTCCTCTCAACCCACTCTTCTCTGGCTGCAATTACATCTGCACAATACCATTTTTCCTTCTTAAATATGTTGCCACAGAGGCATTACTATCATTCCTGATGGGCTTGGCCTTGCCCAGCAGCAGGTCCATCCTGGAGCTGGCTGGCACTGGCTCTGTGGGACATGGGAGAAGCCTCTGGCAACTTAGCACAGAAATCACCCCAACAGCCTCCCCACTACCAAAACCTGCCCACGCAAACCCAACACAGCTTCTCTCCCTTTCCTTCAGCGTTATCTGTTAAAACCATTCTGTGTAACATCCTTCCACCTCTGTCCTGTAAGCTAATGAGTACAAGACAGAGTTTCTTTCTCTTCTCAGCTACAATTTTTTCAAGACATTTGGGAGCCTAATTTGGGTGATGGCTTAGTGTTGTGAAATTCAAGCTGAGTTAAGCAGATAATTTAGAATTTTTTAAGTGGAACTTTTTACAAATTCCTCTCAACATAAGAAATTTTCTTATATCCCTATCTGAAGTGCATTGTGTGTATATCAAGTATAAGGCTACACACCAATTCCCAGTGATATTCTCCAGCACAGTAGACAAGCAGCCTGCATGATTTAGCCCCCACACAGATTCTAATATCAAATTGTTTTTTAAGTAATATGCATATGCCATGAAACAAATTAGTATAACCACATTATTGCTTGACCTCTCTATGTCACAAATGTTGTGGTGCAGATTTTGTTCGAGAAATAAGGCAACCGTTCAGGTCTTTGTTCTTTCCTTAATACCAGATTGTATTGCACTTCTCTGTATCATGTTAGAGACTTGGCCATACCTGAATTTGTCTATCTACAGAAATGTGATCGTGGATGTGAGACAAGAGTAACAAAAATTATCAAGGAAGAATTGCCTACATAGCTGTTCAGAGATTTTCTTGGAAAAAGTATTAAGAGAAATGGCAAGAAACTTTACAATGCTCACATAACCTGGATAATCAAAACCAGGCAAAAATTAAGAGAAGAGAGCTGGGATTCTTTTGACTGGTTTAACTAAGAAGGTAAACCAAATCTAAACTGCTTATTTCTTCCATATTGCTAGAAATATAAACCTGCATGACACTTATTATACATATGCTCAATTTTTTTTAAAGAAATGTAAGAGCAAAAACACATGTCTGAAGAATAAAGGATGTTGCTACCATAAGGCAAAGGGAAAAACAGAAAAAAATTAGTCCCTAAAAAAACCACTGAGGCCACATCTACTACATTTATGTGGATTCAGCAGTGGAAATATGGCTCTGGTTTTGTGACAGAAAAATATTTCCTGGGTAAAACCTACAAAATCCTGCTGTAATATGTGAACTGCACAACATTATGCTTTTATTATAAAATAAGCCATTGAGGAACCTGCAGTACACTCCTGTCTGTGCTCAATAGACCAGATAGGGAAACAAGTGTTCTGTTTGATTTATGGTGTGCCTAAATCTTGAGGGGAAAAAACTTCTACATATCAAACCTCTGTTCAAAAGAGTGTTGTGTGGAAACATTAGTGAGACTGACAGGAATGTCTGTTGGTCCAAGGAAGTTGGAACAGATGTGATAAGCATTTTTCCTCTCTTGTTTGTACTGCTTTTAACTTAAAACTATTAAAAAGGAGGCGCAAGAGCAAATCTAAGTCAAAGATGAGACACAAAAATCATATCCACAGTGAACTTTCGATACACTGCTGCCTCGGTAATAGAATGGTCTCCAAATACAGTGAATTTCCTGCTGACACTTTGATTAGAAAAACACATTAGGAGTTCATTATTTCTAAGCAGGACTTTCTAACACTACTTGTTACGTTCTGCATAGTTCTTGTCTGCATTGGCTAGTCAAGTCATCCTGGTTTTTTATTTCTTCAGGAAGTGGACTGCTATTAAAAAATTCTGTGAAAGGTATTATTTCAGCTTCAAAGAATGAATGCTTCCTATCCTGAAGATGTACACAGTACATCACTATAGACAAGCTTTCTCTGCTTTGTCATCCTTGATAAAATTTTGCTTACTTGGGATATGTTTTTTATACCAAACACATCTAACCATAACAGAAGAAATATTCCACTACTGGATAGTGACTATCTTCCTTTGACTGACTGCCATGATATCTGGATACTATGATGACAGGCACATTATAAATAGGCATAGATCTCCCTGCCTCTACCAGGCCATTTATCACTTTGTTTGGAAGACCTTCTAATTACTCTGCCAATGTAGGTGGTCACAGTAGCTGAAGGAGTTGCTTTAGGTAGACTGCCAAATATCTAATTTGTCTTGTCATCCTTCACATTAAGTGCCTGTTTCTTGTAAGGTCATTTCTCTGTGCTCATTCTTCCTTGATAGCTCTGTTACCTTTGACACCATAGGGCACCTACTACTCCATAAGAAACTCCCACCCTTAGGTTTATGTGGCACCAACTCACTGTTTCTTCATCTGGCTGACAGCATTAGAGAGTTCATGCTGATGGATCCTTTATTTCTTCCCTGTCTCTGCTGGCATCTCTCAAGGCTCTGTCATTATTCCCTTGTCCCTCTTCCCAGTCACTGTCTGGATGTCTTTGCCAGCTGTCCTGGACCCACTTATTTCCCAGTATTAATGACTCTTAAATTTGATCTTCTGCCTGCAGCCTTGCTTCTGTGGTGTCTTGCTGGACTCCTCATGGCTTCCTTAGATGCTGCATGCCTAAGGATGAATGTGCAACTTTCTTCATGGCAGCTGTGCTCCTTATCACCGGCACATGCCTCATGGTTATTCTGACTATTCCTTCAGTTCTGTCTTCTTGCAAACATTTCCTTCTAAAATACTGTTGCCTCTATCATTGTTCTTCCATTTCCTCTGCCTAATTTTACCAAAATTCTTTTGCAATGGACTGAATTGAACTTGCTCTGACCTTTATTCTCCTTTTGTATTAGCTCCTGTTCTATTTGTTATAAAACTTGTTCCTTAAGGCAATTTTCTACCTCCTTTCTAAATCAGCAAATTTAGCATATGTGTATGCTAAAGTATTTTGAGACTAAATCTGAAAAATGTAGAAGAGTTTATTTGTTTAAAATAAAGTATACTTTTAAGCCATTATGGTAAAAAACCAAAGTTTTTTTTTTTTACACCATAAATATTTGTAACACTATCAAAAATATTTACTTTATACCATGGCAGTAAACTGTGTCTTTGTGGCAGTACTGTTTATATCTTCATGAACATGACATAAGATTTTCTATTGCAATGTATTATACAGTAATTTCTGATTCTTTTCATCCAAAAATGATGTAACAAGCTGTAACCTGGAAATGTTGCTTTCCAGACTGAAGCAAAGCTGGTATCTCTATCTAATTCCCCCCAAACTGATAAAAGAACAGAGGTGAATTTTGAACCTGATAAACACATAGAGTAGGCATGTATTCTCAGAGGCTACATCTGTCAATTCTTCCATTTCTGTGATGCTAGGTACAGGGAAAGTTTTATTTTACAAATTATAATAGCCACTGCAGAAAAAAAAATCATTTTAATTCCATTTTATGCAGTTATATAGCTTCACGGGAAGGAAAACTGTTGAATAAATTACTCATCTGACAGACAACAAGCACATCTAGGCAGGTAAGAACGGGGTTTGTAATTGGTGGTACTGAGTAAATGTTAGGCCATTTTAAGCCCATTGAGTCAGATTTAAATCATCATGTTAGCAGTTCATTCAGCAACCAGCTGATCTCTCCTTTGTGGCTATGAAATACTGGAAGTCTACTGGTGATTGCTCAGAGATTTCAAACAGTGGTACTACTGAGTATTTTCCACTTTCCTCTATTTTTCCTTTCAGATTAAAGTTGCACTGTGAAGTTAAACACTGAAGATCAGTCAAGACATGTAGAGAAAAATAGTGAAAATTTCCCAAGAACAGCATTTTTAAAGGGTTGTTCTGAAAGTGACAGCTTTATAGCACTAAAATCTGCAGAGCAAGAAGATTTGTAAGTATCAAAGCAAACATACTAACTAACTAACTTGACATATTAATAATGGAAATAATGGAGGGAACCCCTGGATGTAATGTAATAAACCTGTTTATCATAACTCTGCAGGTTTTATCTTCTCCAAGGCTTAACTGGAAAGTGGTCCAGATATGGCCATTGATGGCCAGGATCATGAATATTCAGAACAGGTATGTAGCTGCCCTTTATCCAGCATGGGTAAAGAGATTGACCTCAAGCTCTGACTGTGCAGAAATCAATAGTAGAGCTTACAGCTGTGAAAAAAAAAACCCAAACCAAAACTCTTGACATGTCCATTAATGAGTACCAGCATGGAGGGTTAATTTATAAGAGACAGGGAAGGAATGCTCTCAGCTAAACTGTGTCCCACCATGACAACCTGATTGTCATTATTCTGTAAAAAACACCTTCTGCTCTCCCTGCCTTAGACTGTCTACAGAAATTTTCCCAGCTTTTATGATGTTACTATTAACAAACATTGGACCAAATCCAACCTGAGTTCATCTGCATTAGCTATTTAATCTGAGAGAAGGTTGTATCTCCCTTGCCTAGTGTGACTTTAGTATAACAATCAAAATGCTAGTATATGGTATTTGCTGAGAATACTTGTTTACTGCTGATCTCTCCTTGTCCCATTGGGGTCTTTTTAAGGAGATGTTGGCTATTCCTTACCAATACAGATGGCAATACTGAATTGTATACTCACAGAAATTGAAATTTCACAGAAATTTGTGAGGAGAAGAAACCCATAGAAAGTGTCCCATACTAAAAATGAAAATATCAAATCTTGGTTTTCATATTGATTTTACAGAAGTTATTGCACATAAACATTTGCACTTACCTAATTTTAGAATGAGGACAATTACTAAGTTGCACATGTTGGGGTATCGTTTTTTCTGCTGGTTTGCCATTCATGCTCTTGTTCATCATTGTTTTAAACATAACCATGTTTATTCTTTCTGAATAAAATAAACTTTTATTTCTTTTATGGGCTTGTACATTTGTACTATGCAATCAATACTTATTCAAAAAATAAGGTTCCTCATAGACCACAAAATGAGAACTGTGAAATACACTTTTCTGAAAAGTTCTGGAATTGACATATTACAATATACAGAATCTGTCTCACTACCAAAAAACATTCAATCATGCAAATGGCATGTACAGGCAAATGATATATATGGATTTAAATAGATGTTTAATAATCCAGAGGATGAGAAAGAACATTAATTTAATATCATGTGTATGACTGTGACTCATACCTGCACTGAGTTAGAAAATTTTACAGAAACACAAAGGGGAAAAAATTGACTTGAACAATGGAATTAGATTAGACTTAAGCTTAGATTTCAACAGCATAAACAAAAAAAGCTCTAGAGAAAGACCAAAGAAAGCTAATCAAAATTCTAGTAATATAAGTGGCAATCTGGGTTGCTAACACAGATGTATGACATAAAGATGCCATGCAGCATCACAATTTTTACACTTTATGAAAGTCTAAATACTTGAATTATGTTTCTCTGTATGGAAATATGCAGAAAGGATTAGGAAATACTAACAAAAAACATCTAAAGAGGTTTTCTGTACACCCACTGAGATTCCAAACACTAATTCCTTTTTGTGTGAAGGATGATGGGACTCAGAACCTCCTACTCAATGGAAGGTATTTTCATATATAATTAGGTTTTGGTCACATTGACATCAAAAGTAAATTGCCTACAGATTTTGGAATATGGAATTTTATTTATGTGGTATGTTCAGTCATCTTCAGACAAAAATTCTTGTGTGCAGTTCTGGTCACTGCAATATAAGAAAGACATGAAGCTGCTAGAGTGTCCAGAAGAGGGCAACAAAGATGGTGACGGGGAATATGAGGAGCAGCTGAGGTCACTTTGTTTTTTCAGCCTGGAGGAGACTGAGAGAGACTGACTCATTGCATTCTACAACTTCCTCACAAAGGGAAGAGCAGGGACAGACACGGTTCTCTTCTTCCTGGTGGCCAGTGACAGGACCTGAGGGAATGGCCTGAAGTTGTGTCGGGGGAGGTTTAGGTTGGATGTCTGGAAAAGATTCTTCCCCTAGAGGGAGGCTGGGTGCTGGAACAGGCTCCCCAGAGAAGTGGTCACAGCACCAAGCCTGACAGAGTTCAAGAAGCATCTGGATGATGTTCTTGGTGTGACTCCTGGAGATGAACACTGTGCAAGGCTGGGAGTTGGACTCAATGATTGTTGTAGGTCCCTTCCAACTCAGTGTAATCTGTGATCCCTGTCTAACAATACCACTCACAAAAGTGTCAAATACACAATCAGGTAAACTAGAAAAATTTGTCCCAGCTGTGTAACAGAAGGGCAGATTTATCATATCACACTTAGAGATCCAACTGACACTACACAAACCACACTCTAATCAGGTACTAACAAAAAGGCTCAATTTCAGTTCCAATATCCAATTTCTTGTTGTAAAAGAAACATTTGAATTTGAGCATAATTTTTCCTCATCATAAATCAAACATATACTTTTTTTTCTTAAAGTACGCTAGGTACAGGAGAAGGAGAAGCACAATTAACAGTCCAGGAGCACATGCACTGGCTTCCCCAAAATGGATGGATTAAGCCAAGAAGAAAAACTTTTTTGGTATAGAAACAGATTTGTGGTTAAAGCCTCTAAGGAATTATTAAACCTCTAATGAATCTTTTTAATTAACATCCAGAGTGTCCTTTTAAGTGAAATAATTTCAGAGTTGCAGTGCAAACCAGTTAAACAAATTGCTAGTTGGGAAAAAAAATCCAAGTCTGTTGGCAGCTCTTCTGTTTCAGATGCCTACACAGACATACAGACAGATATATATCCAAATATATATATATATGGCAACAGATGATGGAAGATTTAAGCAATATTAGGTTATTTTAAGGAGAAGTGGTGCTTTAACTTTACACCGAGATGGTGAAAACTAGTGGCTGTAGTGCAGATATGCCAGGCTACACTAGCAAATAGATGTCTCTCTGCACCCCAGACTAGCAGAGAATAGATACTTTAAATAGATCATTTTCTGTAATAGATCAATACTCTGTTGTTTTACAGATTCAGGTACATACAGTGGTTTGACTGTTAAAAAAAATCAATACAAATATAGTACCATCTTTGCAGCTGGGACTAGTGCAAGGGAGTAGGATACTATAGCAAAGTGCCTTCTTCAGCTCATCTCCAGCCACTCCACCGCTTCTCTAAAATCTCTCAAATTTAATGAAATTCTGAAGGACAAGGAAAATGTTCACTGCTCCATAGAGTGAACTGCTTCTCACTCTTGGAAAGTAAAAAATATCAACTCTTCAGCAAAAAATATCAACTCTTCTGGCAGGAGGCTAAAACAAGGGGTGGGTTTCACAGTGTCCAGCTTGCTTTTTAAAATCTGAAATCTTTAGCATAACTATAGCAACCATGCAGCATAGTCACATTCCAGCTATCTGTGACAAAGAGAGATGTCTCTGCTGTTACCTGATTTGTTTTTGTTGCACACAGAACTGATGCTATCCCACTGTATGTTTTGTATGTAATTTATAAACATTGCTTATAAATGAATAAAACTAGGGTTCTGGAAAATCTTTTTGTTTAAGTAAAGACATTTTTCATATCATATTAATCTTCTCTATTACAATTCTCATACAGGTGCACACAGTTTACTTATTTAAAAGCATAGATTAGGACTGAGAGAATTAAAATGGACTTTCCGTGACTAAAACTGACTATGGAAAGGATGTAGCAGAACACTGCCACCTCCAGTTACAGACCATGTACAGAATATACTGAGTGTATTATTCTGTCACTTAACTCAGAATAAATGGTAAACAGGCATGAGCTCTGGCAAAAGGCTCAGGCTGACTGCCAGTGCAGAGGCACACACACATTTGAGCCTTTGATTACAGCTGATTTACAAAAAAAACCCACCAAAAACTGATACCACAGAAACAAATAAACCATCACTCCCCACATGCTATTAGATCAAATTGCCACGTCAGAAAAATTCTTATTACTAGGGACGTTCAATTAAGGACTCTGATCTCTAATTTCAGGGCTTTCCCTGCTCAGCTTACATTGGGTACAAGGAAAGGGAGTCTACCTTCATGTTTTCCTATGTCCTTGCTTTCTACTTTTATAGGATGAACTTCTAGAATAGTTCTAAAATTCTACGGGATAGCCTATGACGTGCAAAAATGTGCAGAGGGGGGGAACATCCAGGCTGAATCATGAGTGCCCATGACCCAGCAGAGGTGGAGGTTTAGACTGAAAGACTGCACTAATGTGGGATGCTTTTTTTGGCCAATGTGAAGAGATAAGTGTCATCCAAATACTGTAAAACCAGGAGAGCAGATTTACAGCAGATTAGGTGGAGAGGATGATGATGGCTGCTGCTTACCACTATGCAGAGGGAAAGACATGAGATAACACCAGTAAAACATGTGAAGTGTGAGAATACATCTCCTGAGTGCCAGGTGAAAAAAAACCTCATAAAGTTTATGTACCTAATATCTCATGATGGCTAGAGCAGAATTTCTAACTTAGGTTCTAGCTAGGGCTTATTGCTGGCACCCTGTCCTCCTTACCTCTCCTTTCCATCTCACCTGCCTCGGCTACACTCTTGAGACCTTCTGTTTTCCTGCTTCAGCCACTAAGCCATGCTACATACAACTCTGCCTTCTACATGGGATTGATATTTTTTCCTCTGTTACTTTTCCAGTCTTAGCTCTGAAACTGCTCCTTGCCTTTTCCTTGGCTAAAATTGCATCAGAGTTTACTTGAAACACGTATTACCTGTCAGATCAGCCACCAAGCTGTAACACTTGTTATTAGTACAGTCTCATATTCTGGGTATGATTTGTTTGGAGAGAAAGTGAGAAATTGAATGAAGCTGAAAGAAAAGCAAAAGGTGTCAAGAGATGGAAAAAAATAAATTATGAGTTAAGGCCAAGAGAAAAGATAAATATGCATGGCCTAAGTGATATCTTGCTGGAGGAGAGGAAACAGATACCCACAGGTGTATGAATAAATCCAAAAGAAAAAAAATACCTAGCATGGCACTTGGAAACAGTAGCAATAGGGAAGAAAAGAAGGAAGAACATTGAGATTAAATGATATATATTAGATAGGGAAATTGCCTTCTAAGTTGGAGTCTTACAATAATATTAACATTCTACTTTTAAAACAATTTGTGGAATATAATTAACCTTTTAAAAAATCTTTATCTTTAAAGATAAAGCCATTACCATTTTGCACCAATATATGATTACATCATTTAAAACCCTATCACTGCCTGCATAAATGAGAATTATTCTCAGAGAGGAGAACAAGTAAGAACAACCAATGAGCTAATAGTATGGAATATGTTTCCCTATGTCTCTGGAAGAACCTCAGATGGTTTTCTCATTGAAAATAAGCATACTGTAAACACAATTATGGCAAAAGAAGGGCAGAATTCTTTCAGCCAGGAAAAAAAAAAGAAAAAAGAAATATTTTGGAGAAAATATAAATATTCAAATTTAAAATCTCCCCAAAGAAACATCTGACTTTTCTTTACAATATATATATTTTCAAATTGTCCTGACTTCAAAAATTACAGTAACTTAAAATTACCTAAATATTGAAATTATATACTCTGGATCACTTCATTCCTTTTTATTTGTTTGTTTGTTTTAGCTTTGTCTTTAGGCTAATGAAATAATTATTTATGCAAATCTACTTCCACAAAACCAGTACCTAATACTGCCAGAGTACACCTCATACCAGATTTTTTTAAATTATTCATGAACAGTTGTTGCAGACAGCACTCCTATATTTATAGAACTAAAAACCAAGAGATCATAAGGTCATCTAGGTTTATCTTCAGTGAATCACAGGCTCTTAAATTTCAATAGCTTCCCTGGTATATATCCAAAACTCATATTTGACTAAGGTGTATCTTCCAAACTACACTGAGCACTGATGTGAAGGCAAGAGGTGCAGAATCCAGACCTCCTGGTAATCTGTGCCAATATTTAATTGTTTGCACTGTTAAAAAATGTGTCTGTTTTCTCATTTGAAATTGGCTCTTTTTATGCTTTTCTTCACCAGATTAAAGAGCTCTTTGGTACCTAGTATATTTTTCCCATGAAGATACCTGTACACTGTAATCAAGTTACCTCTCAATCTTCTTGTTGATAAGGTAGACAGATTGAGCTCTTTTAGAGTCCCCCAGTAAGACATTTTCTCCAGCCCTCAAATCATTTTTGCAGCTCCTTCCTGAACTCTGCCATTTTTCACTGTCCTTTTAAAGAAGTGGACACTAGCGCTGATGAAATATTCCACTAGCTGTCTCACCAGCTCCTTATGCTCTTTGCTGTACTTATTCATCCTCTGAAGAAAGGCAGAGCTAGTCAGAAGGCACCATCTGGTGAGGAAGTCTGACTGGTAGGGGGCAGATTTAAATACTTAAAGAGTAGCAGAGGGGAGGGTGGAATGGGCAAAGGACATTTAAAGACTGACTTGCTAGACTATGATCATTTTTAGTTTCCCCAGGGGGTTAGTGAATTCTTCTCCCTTGGACTGCTATTGCCTGTGTTTAAAAAGGTGAACAGCAGCAGACTATAAAATATGGAAAATGAAAATTTCATTTGGATTACACATGGATGAGAAAAATCAGCATCTGCCTGCTGGAAAACACAGGATTAATGGGGATAAGGCAAGCAGGGAAAAGAAAAAGAAAAAAAAAACTGAGAAATGCCATGATAGCCAAATAGGAACAAAAAAAATGCACAAAAGAATATAAATGGGAAGGGCATTCCATGGCCCTAATTGATGTAACCTATATTAAAAAACACTGGATTACTGACGTCTCAGAATGCAGGTCCAGTATTGAAGCTAATGCCCACCCTGTAAAGCCAACACCTGAGAGGGGGCACTAAAGATTTTGCCCCACTCAGCTCTGCAAATTGCATTTCTTAGTGAAAGATCCTTTTTAGAAGCTTATAAAGGTGCTGAGTTAAGAACAGGATGTAGAACCTGGAGACTGTTTACTTATGCACCCAGCTGCTCCTAACTGCTGGGGTAGCTCATGAGAAGAAGACTGCCAGAGAAGCGTAAAGCTGGTTGGTGAGATCAGGGGCGACAGTCTGAGTTGCAGACATAAAAGGCATGCCTGAGTTCTTCACTGACCCTGTATCTGCAGTAACACAAGCAATGGTTTGTCACTTTTTTAAAAGTCATCTAAGCAATCAGTAAGAATCCATTAGAAAGGATACACAGTATATAAAAACAAGGTTTTGAACTCTCTTTGTAAAATTATGCTTCATATAATTTCTTATACTTCCAAGAAAGAAGAGTGCAAACTACTGTAATACTGTTGTTGGTTTCTAACTTATTTATAGAAACATTGAAACACCTAAGGCACATACAGTTGATTCTTTCTGAAAAATCAAAGCTTTTTTTTGTTGCTTAAGCCCTTTACTAAAGTTCCCATAGCAGCTGTCCATATAAACTTTATTATTCCGTACCAACAAATTAGGCAACACAAAGAACATCAATAACAAATTACACTTTGGCTGCAAAGACAGTGAGTCTTGCTAGGAATTCAAAAGTCTTGCTAGGCCTAACCCAATGGTGTTACTGAGGGAATAAAAAACGAAGACTAACATGGAAGTGTCTTAAAGGCTTCTTAAATACTGAAACAGAGGAGACATGGTATGAGATGCAAGAGAAGGAACCTTTGCAGACATTCTTTCCTTGTTTTGCAAACAGCCATTGCTGAGGAATTTTTTCCTGTTTGATAGACAATTAATCCCTTCAGCCTAACACTAGCAAACACTTGCCATACAAGTCCAACTCCCTCCAGATTTTCTCTCTAATTCAAGATTGTTACAAAAGCTCTACATTCTCATGCTTCCAAATCACTGTTACACTGTGTAAATGTTCCAGGATGCACAATTTGAAAATAGAAAACAGAATTACTATAAATATTTGGAAGGTCTTTACTTTCAGATGTTACTTTTACAAAGTAAAATAGTGACAACAACAGAGGATTCCTTCTTTCAGGGAATAACAAGGAAATACACTTAACTGTTACATTATTGTAAGAAAACAAAATGTAAAAGTAAATTTTTAAGCATTTATCATGAATGTGATAAAATTGATTCTTCTTTCAAGAACTTCATTTTCTTATATTTCCTTTTTTTCTGAAAATAAATTGTTAGGGAACGCTAAAAAAATTCATGTAGCTGGTCTTCTCTTATTCTAGCATGAAGAAGTAAAAGCTGTGGGTTTTTTTCCAATTTATATATTCTAAACTGTGTTATATCCAGACAGATGCAGCATTCTTATAGAGGTATAATGCTGTGCACTTATTTTACTATTTGATAATTTGATTTTTTATTTCCGAGAAATATAATCATCCATCTTTTTTTCTGGGCAAATTATTCCACCGTATAATAGAATTATTAACTCCTCAAAAATCTTCTGTTCAAACATCAGACTTGCTTCAATAGGAATAAGTGTCCTTAATATGTTTGAAATAGTAACATCTTGTATTTAATTTACAGCTACTATACAAGTTCATCAGATGACTTTCCCATTAGAGTTTTTGAAAGATGTAAACCATGCATTCAGGTACATATTCATATTCTCGGATATGAATGTTTATTTCAAAATGTCTGTTAGCAGCAGGAATGTGACATTGCATATACAGAGTCAGAACAGGAGAGCAGAAAAATCCAGGTACTATTCCTGTTATTATACCATCTGCATTTTGACCTTAGCTAAATTACACTGAACTTGTGCTACCTCAATTTCCCTAATTTAACACTGATATCAAGATATTTCATTCCCTGTGTAACAAAGCTAAGTACTTCTTTATATAAAAATGTGAGAACCCTTAGCAAAATTGATTCAATGCAAATAAGCTAATGCAATGCTATGGTTGAGAATCTGAACAGAGAACTCTCAAAAAATGCAAAGGCAAACTCCCACAGCAATTATAAAGTAGGTCATATTGAACTTATGTGTTAATGCATGAAAGGGCACACACTTAGTAAAAATTGCAGTGGCTTTTAACAACCAGGCACACGTGAGTTCAAATCCAATGCACTGTTTTCATAGCCTGAAAGTTGTATTTTCATTTAACAAGACTGTATAAGAGATAATGCATTGTTTGCATTATATCCAATCACTTCTGATACTATGCTCTATTGATCAATGTTTTCTTTCCTTTTATATTGACATTGTGGCAGCATATACGTAAATCTGCAATGACACTACTTCATTTGACATTGTAATATTCCCTGTACAGATGCATTTATATCATTTGCAGCCCTTTAGAATGACAATAACTCCCATGAAATCAAATGATGAGCTATTATTATCACAGAAACGTAATGAAAAATAACTAGCTTGGAAGCTGGATAGTAATATATTAGCTACCAACCCAAGCACTTCAAAACACAGTTGTTGCTTTTTTAACACAGTAGATCCTAACAAAGTTTATCTTCTCATTTTTTCTTCTATTTGCAGTGCTAAAAATGTGTCTTGGAAGAGATCCATTTGTCAGTAATTGTCAAATGAACATAAGGATGATCATATCACAGCTCCATCTACTTAAATACTCAACAGCAGACACTTAGCCAGATGAGAAGCAGAGCGTTAATACATCCCATGGAAAGTACTCAGGAACATATGAACATCTTGGGATAAAAGTTGTACCATCACTACAACATTTAATAGCTTTCTCTCAAAATTTGTAATACCCTTTGAACAAATTTTCATAATATTTTTGGTAATATGCTCTGCCCTAAGAAGAAATATGTTTCCTGTTGTATATTAAAAGAAAAAAATCTCTTTTTCTGGAATATAAATCTGTGACTAAGAAGTGGTAGATATCTAAATACAGATGTTTATTCTAATAAACTGAACTTATCTCTCAGTTACAGGAAAGATATATGTCTATGTGGAAAAGCTTAGCCAAACTGTATTACATATTAACTTAGTTTTTGCTAATAGTGATCCTGTTTATAATCCTAAGAAAGCATTTAGAATGTACTTAATGGGCCTGAGTTTTAAAAGCTGTATTATCTTAAAAAAGGGGAGATATAAATTAAAAGCTGTCTCAAAGACAACACTACTACAGTATTTTTTAATGATGTGCCTCTGTGGATTCAGTAAATTTGCTTCTGAAAGGTAACTCCATATGAAGCATGCGGCTTAGAACTGATATCAAACTCAATGATGTTATGTGATATCCACATCTGATGAATTTAAATTCACAATTTTCATGAAAGACTGTTTATTCATCATAAAGGCCAAAATCCTTCCTTTTATTCATGAATTTTTTTTTCCACAGGAGTTGTCATTGTCTTTCATCTTGTACAATAAAAAAAACCAAAAAACAAAAAACAAAACAAAACAAAACAAAACAAAAAAAAAAAAACAGAATCAAAAAAGCTACAGTAACTACTTCTGATGTAGGGATTACATTGTGCATGTAAAAATAATTTCCTGCAGGAACTCTCTGAAGTGCAGGTGAGCAATAATTGCCTCTAACTTTCTGGCCACCTAGGTGTGATTTGGAGATTAGAAACTGGTTAGCTGTTGAGATCCTCACTTTTTGCTTGCACAACTAAGGCAAACATCAGGAAAACTGAAAACTCTTGAGTTTTACTTCAACCATCTGGTAGTACTGCTAAGCAGAGAAAATAGTATCCTTTAGTATATAGTATCAGAAAACTGATCCTTCAAAGAGGTTTCTAGCAGAGACTTAATCATGAGCTATCTAGCAGTAGTACAACATCCACAGTGCTAATTACTTAGGTTATCCTCTCTGAGGGAACTAAAGCCTCCTATGCTGTATCTCTCCTCTACAGAGCAGGAGCTATTCTTGCTCTGCAGTTGCTAATGCTTTTGAAAACTAACAGTTCACTGGGGGGCTGGTTACTTCTGAATCAAAGCACATCCCAGGTACTGTGTGAGGATGTGAAATACTGGCTACATCCCAGTTCTCCAAAACTTGAACAAACTGCTGCACCACTCAGCCTAGCTATCCTCTTTCTAACACTGCACACAAAGCTCCTGTGTATTACAGTCCTTTCCCTCAGGGTGAGCTGATCAATCCAGAGATATCTAGCAGCTAATGCATAAATGTGTCTTTTAATTTTGGGGGTTTTTTTTCAATCAAAATCAAGAAAATGGCAATGAAGAAATTCACTCACATATCTTTGTTGCAGAGATCCTCTTCTGTTGTTGTGCTGGCCAGGCTTCTATTACCCTAATCCCAGTAGAAATTTTCCCAACACGAGTTCACAAGCTCACAACTGTGGTTTTTTTTTTTTTTTTCACTGAAGATAATTTTGAAGGCAGATTACAGGACATTTTGGAGAAAGAATATGTTCTTTCATAATTTTGCACTGCAAAACTGCTGGTTAAGAGTTAAAAAAAAAAAAAAAAAAGAGCTCATTTTCACAGGTTAGACCATTCAGATTAAAGGATTAATGTGGAAAAAATTATGTATAAACTTTGACTAACAAGCAAACATTGCTACAAAGTGGTAACTGTAACTTCTTGTCTAACCGGTCTCAGATACTTTTTCTAAGAAATTATATCTGCCCTTGTTACAATGGGGACTTATAATACTGGCATTTAACTGGAACTTTATGGAATCATACTTGTGTCTTCTGGACCTTTTAAAATTACACTAAAAACTGATAAAAATATTGCACTATCCCAGTTACATCTTTATGATTTTAGGAGTTTCTCAGTTGCTTATTTTGTTTGTGTTGGTTTGGATTTTTAAAAGCTTTGAATCCCTCATGGTATTCACAACAAATTCAGCTTGATTTTAATGCTTCTGCAGTGACTACTGCAAAGCTTCTTAACTTTTACACTATAATATAGTCAATGTATTTATAGTTCTTGAAAATGTCACATGGCAATGTTATGCCAGGGACAGCACATCTCAGAGACTCCTTAATATGTCTGCATTGTTGTATTCTATTTGTAGAGGCATTTTTGTCAGCAGCAATGAAGAAACAGAGCTGCTGCTGCAGCTCTTTCAATAACATTCAAGCTTATAGTTCACCCAAGGGGCTCACATTATGACATCCATATTTAATTTAACAATAAATCATATTTTCATGGACTAGAATATTGCATTATAACCTCACTGTTTTATGTACAAGGGAATGCAGCAAAAGCAGGCTTGTACGTATCTACAACACAGACTAAATGGTTAGTTCATGAGAGCAAGGTTGGAGTGTACAGTAACAACAATAAATAAAAGGTTTTATAACAATTCTTAGAAGTCTGAGGGAAAAAGGACACAAAAAGCTGTCCAGAAGGGACTGCATTTAACTTAAAGTTCAATTTTTAAGATCTTAACTGCACCACCTTGCTTACTGTCAGTTCTAGTTCTGCTCTGCACTTCCCATTGCAGTCAGCATTCTCTGTATCTCATTTTCTCTTCTGCTTCATTCAAGCATATTTAAGGAGAAAATTAACATCATCTGAATCTTAAGCTTTACCCATCCTTTTTTCCTCACAATCATTTCTCCTTTTTGCCCTGCATCTTTTACTGCTGACCTTCTAGCTGACTCCAAATTAAATGTTCATATGTTTCCTATTTACTTCCAAATCTAGTCTTGCTTGTTCACATTTATTCTTGCTCATCTCCCTCTTATTTGCCTCTGCTCATATCACATCACATCATCCTCAATTTCCGTACTTTCTATTTCTACTAACTTCCAGGACCTACTTCTTGCAGCATTCTGCAACCTAGAATTAATTTAATTCATTTTTTCCTTCCCATCAGCATTATTAGTAATCTTTTACCAGCCAGACTATGGAATGCCTTCATTGCCCTTTTTCATCAGCTGGCAATAGTTTACCCATATTTGCACAGCTCTCCTCCACAGACTTTATAGAACTACATTATCTTTCTTAGAAGGCTCCACTTTTCAAAACTAAGTACTTTCAAATACCATTTTTTTTCTTTTTGGCAGCCTTGATCTTTGGCCTAGATGTCATCCTTAACATACATTACATAAAATTAAGAAAGAGCAACTGTAGTAAAAAGCATTTGACTACTCTGACCCATGTTCTCTTTTTACCTCTCATCCAGTTTTTTTCATCATCTCTTCATGCATTGTATCTAAATAAGATTTTCAGTTCCTTGGGGTAAGAAGACATCACTTTCATTTATCTGCAAAGCACCATGCCTGCTTATGGCTGTGTTGAGGTGCTAAATATGTATATCCACATTTCTTAAAATATTGATGTTTTTATCTATTCATATATTGCAGAAGCAACATGGCAGCAGTTGTACACATTTATAATAGCATTGATATGATTTATAGTAGCAGCATGCTTCTCTCTATTTCCTAGTTTGTATTTACATTGCTCATTCTGGTCTTCTTAACTAACTAAAAAATAAAAATCTCAATTTTCTCTGACAGTGTTGATTTACCAATTCAGGACTTGCTCCTGCCCTCCAAAATTGTGTAATTTAAATGGTCCTGATGACAGCAAAAATTTTAGGAAATTGGGAGATGTAGCTTAAGAGGCACTGAAGTGTTCTGATTTTCAGAGTATCAGAGCATAACTCTTTCCAAAACACAAGACCTTGAAAATGGAAGATCCTTATTATTTTGAAAATTTTGGATGACAAAACTAAGATAACCAGTGTAAATATGTATCTTAAAAGCTAGGAAGGTTTTTAATTTAAAAAAAAAAGATTAAATGGTGATACTATCAATCTAATTACAACATACTAAAATATTTCTAATAACAACTGCAGTAACAAACTGTAGATACACTCTGCTTTGTAGTCAAGCATGTTTATTTCTTAGTTCGTCAAAAAAGTAAGTAGATGTTTAAATCCCACAGCAGAGTCTGCAGTCTCCTGTCATGACTCAAAGGCCCTTGCATGAATGAGTCTGTACTAATAATTTCAAAATTTAGCTCAAAAGATAAGGAATTATCATAGAATAGACACTGTATGCAAAGCAATTAAACTGTTATGCTTCATGTAACACTTAATAAATGGTTAAGCATTTAAGCACTGAATAAAGTGAACATCTTTAAGTATCCTGCTTTGCATCCGTCTGAGCTGAAAACTTGAAATGGGTTGTTCGTTTGTGGGTCATTACAGGTGGAGTGGCCTTGGCAGAGTGTTTACTCAGAGCAGTGGGCACAGTCACATGGGGATAATGTTACTGACATTTCTTCACAGAGTGCCTACAGCTGATGGGTTTAAGAGCTATATTATCTTTGTACAGAGGGAACCATTTCAGCCAGCATTCCACCATGCTATTTTACTGGATAAAATTATAAACTTAATGTCAACCTGCATATATAACTAAACCTGTGTAAGGTTGCACTGATTAGACTCAGACCACATGCACATTTAAAAGTATTTTTGGACTGAAAAAATGGTAAAGGCAAATTTTACTCAACTCTTGATGTCTTCCAATAAGCATCTACCCTCCAAGCTAGTCCCATTCATTTGTTACTATGCATAAAGAGAACTGTGTCAACAAATGCATTACAGTGGGATTCATCAGACCTAGCCTAAATATTTACTACAGGAAAAGCTGTTGTACATTCTAAAACATTGTCAAAACAACTAGATTTGGTAAATGAATTCCATTTGATTGAACAGTGAGAATTCTGTTTCTTAATTTCTTTGCATCTTCAGAGAAAGTCAAATCCAGATATCTTGTCTACAAACCTAAAACTAAACAAAACTCCTTGATAAAACTGCTATCCAATGCCAACTATTAGTTTCCAGACATGGCTTAGGGCCAGATATGGAACAGCCCAGGAAGTGCTCTCCAAAGATAGCTGCTTCAGATAGAGAACCTATCAATTGGTTTCAGTGCTGGAAAAAGGTCCTGTGCATCTTCTACTTAGCTGTAGAAAAAGAGGAAGTTGGCATGGATTTTTGCATAATTACAACTCTAAATTAAAAGGAAGAAGATAGAAAGACAGGTTTTAAGTAAATATTTTAACAAAAGTAAGGATAAAATAAAGAATTTAAACAGCAAAAGTAAAAATTAAGCATGACAATGTAAAAATGGCCACAAAAAATTGTTGAACTATGATATGACTTTCATGACTGCGATCACTTTGGACAAATACAACAGGGGTACGAGCTGTTATCTAAATGAACTGACATCTTAAAATGCACTTCATTTGCTACATGGCAAGAAGATCTGCTTCCAGTAAATTACCATAGAGAATACTACCAACAGAAGAGAGGTAAGGAAGGAATTTCCAGAAGGTTGGAAAGTGAGCCAATACAAAAACTATAGGTAAAGCATAAAAACAGAGCTTTGCCAGTGTTGAACAATTTTGACCACCTTGACACAAAGGCAGAAGCTGAGTTATAATGACTTAATGGCTGTGTACAGGAATTAGTTGTTACACAGACCTCACTGTGTGTGGGAGATTGTATTCTGTAAGGATATAATGAGATGCAATGGTCAGATTTTTAGGTGCACTCAACTTTACATCCTGCACAATAAGAAGTATGAATGATAAGCACTTTTTAACGTGGTTGCTCTGCTCAATGAAGAACTTTGATCTTACAAAACATGTTTAGGAACAATGAATGTATGGAGCACCTTTTCTTTTGCTTCCACATCAAGATTAAAACAATTTGTTTTCCTTTCAGCTAAACATTTTTTCTAATCACATCACTTTCCTCTGATTTACATAAGTTTTAGCTTCAAGAATCATTGGTCATTGCTGAATGCAAATAAGCACAGAATAAAATTTTATTAGGTTTACGCAACTGATCTTTCACCATTTTAAATGTTGACTTTTAAAATTTTCTGTAAAATCAGTCTGAAATACTCCCATCATTGAAATACTCCCATCATTGACTGGCATCAAGTAGAGCAGGGTCACTTTGTAAAAACCCATTCTCAGTGATGTAAATTATAGGGTTATTATATGTATCCTAGAACAAGAGAGAGCAAAAGTTTTATTCAGAACAGATGTAAGAAAGCCCATAAAATTAGATGTATTACCCTCTATCTTTTCTAAGGTACAAACTAAAACTAGTTTTCATCAAATTGCACTGACCCTATTAACTTAATTTTCCATGAAGTGACCTTTTATGACTAACAATGGAAAAGCAAAACTGTGCAAATATCCATGAAGACAGTGAAATGACTTATTTTAATGAGAAGACTAAAATATCTTTCTGGCATTAGCATCTGCTTATTGTCACTGCTCCTTAACCCCTTGGTACTGGCAGTCACCACACATCTCCTTGCCAGGAGTAGATGTATGCCAGGAAAGCCTTACTGCTAGCATCAGAAAGATAATTTCTGGAGTTCAAAAGATGATATAATACTGGTGTGTCATTTCAAATAGTAAAACAGATATCAAGAAAGGTAATAGGAAAACACTAAGGCTCCTACTCTTTATAGCCAGCATGAAAAAATTAAATTACAAATCCCAAGGTGACTTGTTTATTTATAACTTCTACAATATCTTATGTAATCCAGATGGGCTCCTAAAAAAACTTCTGCAGAATTCATAGAGATTCTATCAATCTGACCTATAGACACAAGTCCACAGTGTTTTCTCCAAATGTTACCACAACTGCATCAGGATTTAACAGTAGTTTTTACACATTAAAACTGCCTTTGTAAGCTCTGGTACCAATACTGGGGCTATACCTTTTAAACAACCACCTAAAGCAACATAAGGCCCATTAGTAATAATCACTCAATCTCCAAATGTTCTGAAGCAATAATTTACATTAATATCGATGGTGTCAATGATACTTTCAGATTTCCAGTCACCTCTGTTTTTTAAGGATTAAGGCAAACCAAACTGATACAGGGAGCAGGATGACATTTCCCAGGTCCATAATGGTTTTGCAGTAAGAATTGACTTCTGAAAATATTAAAGGAAACAAAAAAGAGTTAATAATAATTTTGTTACATTTTAACACTTGAAGCAACCTCACTGCACATTTTCTCTATTATGAGATGCAAATATTTTCTCTCAAGTGCTTTCTGACTACTGTTACAAGACCCTAGAGTTGGCAAAAATGTTCAGCACGCAAAATCTTCCAACCAGGCACATAAAATGAAATGAGGATGCAAATTTTCAAAATAGATCAGTGGACAGCAACTCCCCAGGAAAAACATAATTCTGATGGGTGCTGGTCACATGAAAATATAATCCTTTCATTTAAATGCCTGAATGGCAGCCTGACTGCATGTGCAAGATACAAGCGTGTTGGAAAAACCCTGATGCTTGAGAGCCTTACAGGTAGATTTGTTCTAATGAAAGCATTTTTCTCCTTGAGAACTGTGTCTTTTTAAAACTTCAGTGCCACACTCAGCAAGGTAACTAAGCTGATGTTTTATGTTTTGAACTTGGTTATCTGGATTAGCTGTTTTCTCCAGAATGATGGAGAATTTCACTCTCCATCACTGTTGCCAGCATTAGGACAAAGACACTGTCAGTGTATTCAACATTTTGCAATGCTGTGAATTCAACATTTCACTCATTAGATCTAGATTATATTTAAGGCTTTTCATTGGGTTCAACGAGATTTTAGATGGAGTTTGAGGCACTGGTCTCTTTAGCCACCAACCTGAATGGCTTGACAATAGTCTGAGAAACCATCTCTTACCCTTTTACACTGCCACTGCTGCAGACTGCTCAGTCCTTCTAACTGCAAGAAGGAATTAGCTCACCTCTCTAAAAGCTCATGACTTCTAACCTTTCTTGTCCCTTCTTGCTAAGACAGAGATCAACTTTCATTTCCTGGATGTGTTGTTAAAGCTAGCCAGTACTGGGGATGTATTTCTAGAGGTTTAACAGGAATTCACCTTCTGTACAGATTCAGCAGTGGCTGACATGAATATGCTTCCTAAAGGACATTTTTTACACTGCTGAGAGGTCACTGTAAGTTTAAATATCAGGATACTTTAAGCTCTCAAATAGGCATTTTTAATTTTGCTTACATGTAAATACAACTGTATTGCTTTTAAACCTTCTGAAAACACTAGATATTGAAATACACATCATAAGCTCTGGTTCAAAGAGTATCAATTAGCTTGCTCTTTTACTTGAACTATCTGGTTTACTGCAGTAATTGGAAAAGGCCAACAGTGGCCTTGAATTATTATTTGTTAAGCTAAGAGGCTCCAGACAGGAATAGGTCTCTCTCATGCTGGTGGAATGTAGAAATCAGGCAGTCTTTGCTTCAGAGACTTGGGCTAAATATACTAAAATGTTTAAAAACCTCAGAAAACTAAATTTTTGCAGGTTTTAGACTACCACATAACATTTTTGCGGGTTTTAGACTACCACATATCCTTATAAGATATAGGTGCTTGTGAAATATCTATCCCAAGGCCTTGCTGTATTGAAACACAGAAGTGAGAAATGCCTACAGAAGTAGGAAACACAGCAAAAAGTAGGAGGAGGAAGACTAAATTGCAAAGGTTAATAAAAGGTATGCTTAGGAGGTTATGTATGGCTTAGATCATTATTCTTAACAGTTTCTCAACCAGAGGTTTTGTTTAATACAGAGCAGGAAATTTGTTCTATACTTCTATTATATATTCCTTGGTATTTTCAGGTTCAGCTTACTGGGTATTGATGTTTGAAAATGCCAAGACAAAATGCCATACTACCTTCTTCTTAAAAGGACAATACTAGACTTCAACTTAACCCAAATTCAAATGACTGATCTTAGGGATTCCTGCCAAATAGCTTTTTTAAGACAACATTTACTGCAGCAATCAATTATGAACCCCAGATTTAGACAGTGATTTCTCCTAAACAAACAGGTGCATAGAAGTCCCTTAGCACAACAAGACTCAATAAGATTGTTTACAAAGTAATTCACAATAAATCTCACATGTCGTTTGCTTTTCCTTCTGAATGCAGCACCAGAAAAACTCATTAAATTCAGAGGAGATATGTGCCTGTGCCTGAGAATACACCCATGCAAAAGAGAAAGGAATATACTAGAACTTAAACTTTGAAAAGCAAATTCTTGCATTTTGCAATAGCAACTAGCAGCAAATACATCTTGTTTCTCCAACTTTTGAATGGGGTTCTATTGGTCTTCAGAGGGACTGGGTGTGTGCTAACTCTTTGCTAATGAGACTACAACGTTTACTACATCAGCTTAAACTGGGAAAAAAGAGCTCCTTTGCTGCTACGGGATCCTGTCCTCTTATATTCAACCCCTACGTAGAAGACATTAGCATTTCTCATCCTAATTTTTAGATTATAAATTATATAGTATAATTTATAACATCTAAGTGCAACCAGCTATCATTTATTTTTTACATCTCAATTAAACACCTATATTGGAAAAGATTTATGCTTTTTGTTAGAAAATGAAAAGAAATAGAACTGCATGCCTGAAAAATGTGAACGTCAAGTCAAATTTCCAGGTTGTCTCATACCTTCCAGAGTGGGCTGACTTAGTTTCTCTGGATGTATCTGTGAGTCAGGTAGAAGCAGAAATACAGAAGAAAAGATTCTTCTGAGGAAGTGTGTATATAAGGGTTTTGTGGAGATAACCCAAAATTTTGGGGTTACAGATATTAAGGAGCAGTTTGTCAGTAGAAAGTGAAGGATTGTCCTTTTCTCCTTTCTATCATCTTCTCTCCCCCTTCTGATTCCCTTCATGCTGAAGTGAGGCATAACATCAAATTCTCACAGACTCAATATCCTCTTGCATACAACTTTTGTCTTCTTCTGCACTGACACCTAATGTTTAGCAGCTCACTTGTTCTTCTCAGGGCACCTTCTAGGGTAAAAATAATTGTACAAAAATACTTTGAAAACTTGGTGCAAGCTTTAAGCTAAAACCTGACATATCTTAGGAACAATACATTTACAACATCACTGCTTTAAAAGACCCTACCTCCACCAAGTCAGAAAGAGAATGGTTTTAAAGGTTTTCAAATGTCCTATATCTTAGGTGTGAAATTGGTAGTGAATCAGTTGGTGTGAATGATTTTATTTGAAAGGACATTGCTTTAAGCTTTCTAATTCTTCACATGCTCTTTGCAAAAATGTTTATATAGAAGATGATGGCCTTTCCATGCTATGCAGTTACAATTGCTTCAACAGATCACTGCACAAGAGAAGTGAACTCCTGCCTAATGAAAGTTGGCCTACTAGGAGTTCTGCCAATGCCCTTT
>VXBC01010177.1:847906-1039154 GCA_013399945.1 Ploceus nigricollis
TTCTTGGTTGAACTGAGATGCAGAAAAGTAGGAAGCAGAATTGAGATTCAGAAGTTCATCCAAATATACTTTTCTTTTCTTCTCCTCAGAATATTATCCTCCCAGCATACAAGAGATCTCAGCCAGCTTCTTTGATTCTCCCATTGTTTCTGGTTCAGCTTCAGTTGGTTTTATTTTTCACAATTCTCTTTATTTCTCCTTTCTTCCATTCCCTCTGTTCTGTAGGCACAACTGCCCTTTCCTGTCTTTTCCCAGTGNGAAGTGAGGCATAACATCAAATTCTCACAGACTCAATATCCTCTTGCATACAACTTTTGTCTTCTTCTGCACTGACACCTAATGTTTAGCAGCTCACTTGTTCTTCTCAGGGCACCTTCTAGGGTAAAAATAATTGTACAAAAATACTTTGAAAACTTGGTGCAAGCTTTAAGCTAAAACCTGACATATCTTAGGAACAATACATTTACAACATCACTGCTTTAAAAGACCCTACCTCCACCAAGTCAGAAAGAGAATGGTTTTAAAGGTTTTCAAATGTCCTATATCTTAGGTGTGAAATTGGTAGTGAATCAGTTGGTGTGAATGATTTTATTTGAAAGGACATTGCTTTAAGCTTTCTAATTCTTCACATGCTCTTTGCAAAAATGTTTATATAGAAGATGATGGCCTTTCCATGCTATGCAGTTACAATTGCTTCAACAGATCACTGCACAAGAGAAGTGAACTCCTGCCTAATGAAAGTTGGCCTACTTGGAGTTCTGCCAATGCCCTTTCGTTAAATGTAAAGTTCATAATATTAATCAAGCAATTGCTTATACTGGGGATCAAGTGAACATTTTCTGAAATTACAGCTGAGTTTTGTCAAAATGTTAGCTTTCCTTACCAAGTGCATTCAGAATGTCTGCTTGCTATCTCCCACTCTGACAACTAAATAACAAAGCCCATTCAGTAGGCAGCTTGCTGAGGTTTTACAGTGCCTGCAGCCCCAGCTGAGGAAATATCAGTACAGGAAAGAAACCACAACGACTCAGCCAAATTTAAATTCAACACACCACAAAAAGCATTCCGAGGGAAAGACAAGCTGTGCCAGTGAAAGTGGGCCACGTATTGTAAATTTTGGTTGCAAAGAAAAAGCTTCAATTCAAAATTCTCTGGGATACTGGCACATGTATCTGGCATGCTCTGCAGGGGAAAATGGCTGGTTGGTCTGTTTACAGCAGATTTACCAGTCCCTCTTTTCTGAAATCTTGAAACAAAGGCTCCTCTACTCTCTGGTGAAAACCTTGATCTGCAGGATGCAGAAGATAGCCTGCTGTCTACTGAACAGCCAAGCTTTACATGACCAAAATTCTGCAGAAAAAGATTGCTTCTGCTGGTACCACCCTAGTACAGATAAGAATAACCTGAAGGGTATTTTCTAAGAAGTCCTATCCTTTGTAGCCTTCCGTCTTCACAGTCTTCAAACCAGAAGAAAGGAATTGCCAAGGCAAATACTGCCCTAGAAATATAAAGATATACATATATATATATATATNTATTTCTCCTTTCTTCCATTCCCTCTGTTCTGTAGGCACAACTGCCCTTTCCTGTCTTTTCCCAGTGAGTGACCTTAAGCTCTCCCACAGTCCACACTGATGGAATTAAAATAAAGTAATCAGAAGTGAAACAAATTTTATATCTGACTTCTAGCAATCTGACCAGTTTATTTATGTGCTGTATCCCTTTACACATTATACACTGCCTGCTGAGACTGTGAAAACTCTTCTTTACAGAACTTCTGTTTGCCAGAGAACTAAGCACAGTTCCTATCAGTTTGAAGAATCCTCTCTAATATGCTAAAGAAAAATGTCTGGGAAAAGTATGTCCCTTAGTGCAAAATAGTCAATGTGAAGTTCAGCACATTGGAGTATACTGATAAGCTATCTAAATGCACTTGCCAAATGAGATAACTTGTCTATTGTAAGCCATCCAAAAATATTCTCATGGCCAGGATCCCAGTAAGTATAAACATTCTGATGAAACAAAATGATTTAGAGTTACAATTAAAAAAACTGGAGTAAGCAAAAAGATACATAGGAAACATAATAATAATCCTATCCCAAAAGATTGTGCTATCCGAGGGGATCTAGAATATTAATTAGTAAGTTGTTGCAAACCTATAAAAAATCATCCTATAATTACTCTGAAAAAAAGTTGCAATTTCAAAGCTACACTGCAGAATAGCATACTGGATTAATTATGCCAGACTGCAGCAATAACCTTGAATTAAAGCTGCAACCTTCTATTTTTAAGAAACAATTGCCTTTCTGGTTGATGAAACCTGTCGTCCCATCAGGTAACAGACGTGACCAGGAAAGAGAAAAGCAATAATGAGTCAATCCAAGCTGTTTGATACATTTCAAATCTTCCTCCCACAGAGTGTAGCTGCCACAAGCTACATCACCAGTCTGGTTCTTGAAAACTCGATCTCCTCCCTGATGAGTGAATATGTCCCAGACATTAGGGCCCTTTCCATCTGCATTCCAGCCTTCTGCTTGAAAAACAAAACTTGGTCGTTACACTTTTGACATCAAAAGACATATGTTGCAAGTAAATAATTTATCACAAAGTAGGTGCAAATCCCATGGGCAAATTGAAAAGTATTCTCTACCCACTCCTTATATTATTTAAAGTAACTAGGAACTTTCAAGCATTAATATACATTTGCATTAGGTTTTGCATTTATTCATATTTTTACTTGCTGCCAATTATTTGAAAATTATGTTTTAAAAAAATATTCAGACTTCTAACACTCTTCATACTTCCTTAGCCAAAAATCAGATGTTTGCCACTCTTGAGATATTACAGGTTTTCACAAAGAGCATTTTCTAATGCAACTTCCATCCATAAATGTAAAAGATCAGTCCATATCAAAGAAAGCCTTTAGGGTATGAGAAATACATCCAACAAATAGGCACTTATGGCTTTCAGGATGTCCTTTGAAAATCTTGACAGTTTGTTAAAAAGAAAGGAATGCCATTATGAGCCATGGCCCTAGGCATATACAAGCTGAATTAATAACACAGCTCTACAAAACTTCAGCTTTTTGTTTAGCCAGACATTCACAGAAATTAATTTTGAATGTTCAAAAGCACTGCACCATTTTCCCCAAACTTTCAGAGTTTTAGGATATTTCTTCACAATTCTAAAACTGAGATACACAGGTTACCATTAAAATATTCAAAATTTAGCTATCATCTGAGATCTAACAACATATAATATTTAATTTGAATAATTGCACCTCTCTTCATTAGAAGTTTCTTTGTCTTTCCTGAGCCATGCTATAGCTGAGGCAAATATTACATTTTTTTTTGTGGAGAGGTCTGTAAACTTACTTCCCTCGTAAACCCCTGTAAAGTGTGATTTAATCATAAAATTGCAATTAACCTCAAAATGGCCAACCTCATTTACCACCAAGATTTTTCAGAGTCCCAGTGAATGCACTGTTCCGGGGTTATTCTTTAAAAACTAAAATGACATTGTGTGTTAAAATTATGTATAAATTAAATATCAGTTGGGTTATAAGATTAATAACTATATAATAGCTACATATCAATCCTCAATAAAAGTGTTTTAATAATCAATTAGTATCATAGAAATTAGAGATGGAGAAGAACTATTAGGAGGTCATTGAGTCCATCCCCTGCCAATGCAAGATTGCTCCCTTAAGTATATTCAGTACTTAATATACATCTGTCTTATTAAATCTAAGTTTAATGCAAGGTTAAGCATATTGAAGACACTTAATTTAAAGCATTACTAAAATCTGTAATATCACTTCTATAACCTAGCTTTTCAGAGATCATTGTCACATTTCATGGTCTTTACAGAATTTTATTGCAGCGCACGAACACCCATACATCTACATTTGGTTGGTCAGTAAATTAAATTTTACATGGCACAACCTTCAAAGTAGGTCAAATTTTAGAACCAGACAGTTTGAGTTTTTCTTAATCTCAGATGTTATGATAGACTTGGTGCTCTGTCTGTATGCTCCTCAGAAAAATACAATACTACAAGTTTTCTACATTCTGCTTCAAATTTCAAACATGACTGCTGAAATAAATAGTCATCTGAGAGAAGTGCAGGAAATAACAAATAACAGTAATTCTTTGATGGCACCTAGAGTGTTGAAGCCTTTAAGAGCAGGCTTCCTGCCCCATATTGATTCAATAGCGCTCTTTTTTCAGTACGGCTGGAATGAAGGGAAGAAAAGGCTGACGTAACAGGTAGTTAACACTCCTTCGGTTAAGAATCGTCATCTAGAGAAGAGGCTGAATGATCTCTCTTTTCTGTCTGCCTTCCTCCAGCAAAAGCAGTGGGAGGGAGGAGGAGAAACATTTGATTTTCAGCAGAGTCTAACAGTACTACTCCAGTGGTCGTTAGCCATTGTAAAGCCCTGTAGCAAACAGACCCACTTTCAAGCATTCCTGACACTGTTCAAAGAGACTTCTCTGTACAGCATCAAGTGTCTGAGCCACCTGATAAACGGTAGGAAGGAATCCAGTCGAGGCAAGGGAAAGCTCTAGATACACTAACACATCCTGCTGAGCCACAATGAATCTGTAGAGAGCTCTGCTCTGCTTCAATGTGTCACTATAGGACACAAGAAAACATGATGCGAACACACTGCTGCTCTCAAGGTAAAAAAGGGAAGTTTATTTTCTGACTCCAACATTTATAGATTTCCAAAGGTGACAGTGGATTGGAGGATGAAAGTGCCACCTCTCCAACGACACTGGACAAACCAACAGTCCATCAAATTTCTCCTCCTCCATAAAAGAATGCAAAACAATCAGTTATTTACAGAAAGTGTGTGAGAAAGTTTGCTACAAGAATGTAAACATCAGAAGGCTTAGAGAATCTTAAAAAATCAGGGCAACATCGATGAACCGAGCTTGCATCTCTAAGCTTGCTCAGAAACTTCCATGCTACACAGCACTCCATAGTGTAGGCATAACTGGAGTTCTAGTGAGCTTTGGGGCCAGGAAAGATCAGTGATGAGGAACTGATTTTACACTCAAAATACTTAGGTGTGAATTGGATACCAAATCAGCACATGACATGCCATCAAATGAGCAATATAATTTATTATGATACGTTTCCCATACTCTGCAATTATTACAACAGAAAGAAATGTAATGCTTTTCCAAACTTGTGAAGCTCCTAAAGCAGGAATATTACTCATAAGAGTATATAAATTTTCATGTACTTTTCCAAGTACACTTTTCCTCTAATTCAGCTGTCCTTTAACCTTTGGGAGTGAAAATTTCTTGACCTGGTCTCTGACCAAGAAGTGTAATTTTGTTTGAATTAATGCAGTTCCATTATTTGTCATATGAAAGAAGTGAAGAAAACCACTTCTACCATTAGAAGAATTTTTTTGCAACTTTTCCCCAAAAAAATAAAAAAAAGAAGAAAAAAAATCAAGCAGAGAGTTGAAATTTAGCATAGAAATGGCCCTCAGTAAGAAGAAGTGCTTTTGAATGTTCTGGTGCAAATTGATTTTGATTTGACTGAGTCATGAACCTTTGAAATCTGCACTTTGAGCATGCAGAGTACAATTGGTATGATTTTTTAGCGCTTTGAAATATACAGAGTGGAGAAGGTTGTGCTGTGCATAAATACATAGCTGACAGTAAAAAATAAAGTAGCCTGTCAGCTCATGCCTCTTCCACTGTGTGTCTTGTGATATGCACAGCAACTGAGTTTGGACTCTACAAGAACTATTGCTTCAGTCATTCTGCCTCTGAGTCGGAAGCTGCACAGCCTCTGAAGCTTTCAGGAGAAGGAATTCCCTGTTGAGTTTCTTACTTCTGCAGGAAAAAGGGTCATTTGAGTAGTGTCTAGACCATAATATAGATTTTTTTTTTAATGTTTTCTCCACTCAGAAGCCTTAAGAAAGTTCATTAAAAATACATTAAGAGAACATTAAAGTTACACATCTAGCCACTCAAAAGGCAGGAAATTATAATGCACACACAATTCACATTTTAAAAATTAGTTACAAGAGCTATGTGCATTGCAGGACTCAAGTTAGAATCTGGCCCAGAATATTGATTCCCTGAGAACTGTGAGCTGTGCAGTCTATTAGGTGAAGTGAACTGAGCTCGTTAAAAGGTACTGAGCATGGGCAAGTACTCTCAATTTCAGCAATAACCAAGAACTAAAGGCTACATCCTCAAAGACAATTTAGGATCTACAACTCCCATTTAGGTACTGAAATCAATGGGAGTTAAGTGCCTGTATGCTGCAGGGTATAATATGAGAAAATCAGGTCTATATGTATTTTGAAGGTTTATAAAGACAGATTTATGAAAGGATAAAGTTAGGAGGGGTTATGGCTGTAGGTGTCCCCGTGTTTATGTGTTTACATTCCCTAATCTGCAACACATGTTGTTGCCCATATTGTACTGGGCAAATCCCTTCATCAGTCCCTCTATTCAGCTGGGAACACGACACATGTCCCTTGGGGACAGCTCCCACAAGTCCAGCTGTTAACCTCTCAGTTCATTGTTTTACATAATCTTTGGAGATGAGTTCCTAACTGAAGACTTCTTGTGAGCACCGATGTCTGATGAGGTAGTTCTCCTACCCAGTTTCAAAACAGTCAATAGCAATCTACTTGAACTAGCTCTACAGAAAGGATATATGCAATAAGTAGATGAAAAAATTACTTATGACTGCTTCCTCCTCCCCCCACCCCTATCCCCCCAATAACTAGCTCTATTTCCATTACCTAGCTATATTTCTGAGATTTGAAACATCTTTTACCTTCTTCTTACTCCTCAAGTCAGAAGTGTTTAAACAGAAGTGCGACATGGATTTGCATCAGAAGTAGTGTCTACATAACAAGGCAAAGATCAAACACTCTCCTTCCTGGGCCCAGATTTTTGTTCACTTAAAACTTCTTTAACACTTTGATAGCTAAAAATTGACACCTTCAATTTGATATGCTGCTGTAGCTGCACCTCAAGCAAATCCAACTGGAAAAGCAATATCCTCCAGCACCAGCTGCAGAGGACAGGTGAATACACAGCATTATGCGTGCTGTGGAGATGTTGGTTTCATTTGCAGACAACACTTCCTGGCTTGATCACTCTTCCACTAGTTACAAGCAGATTCTATATGGAAGACAAATAAACCCTGTGCAGCTTCACACACTGAAGGGTAAGCCATGCACTTTGCATATCTTGGGATTAAAGCAGAGAGGTTCAGTCAGCTACCAGTGAAAGTGGAAAAGGCAGCAGTGGAAAAGACTAGGGTGGTCACAGTAAAAGGGCTCCTCCAAGTACAAAGAATTAATATCCAAAACAGATCCCTCTTTCCTTTCACTTGCCTCTCACCTCCTATCTCCCATACAGAGAACTTTGTGGACTCTCTATTCAATAAAATTGCTTTAGCCACCAGGCAAAAAATAATTTCCACCAGTAGGCTTCCAAAACCAGCAGCCCCTCTTCTTTTCTGGCATCAATTTTTTTTTCTCCTCTTCCAACACGAAGAAAATGTGCCTGCAGTAGCTGAAAAAGGATATTTTAGCCATTGCATGTTTTGCAGTGGAAATCAATGAGTAGACGAGCAAGATTTGTATGGGAGTACAGACAGAACAGCTATCTTTCTCCTTCTTTAAAACCCCGTGGATGCTCATTTTTTTAGAGCAGCAATGACAACCTTATGGCATGTGTGCCAGAATCAGCATCTGCAAAACAGCCCTCAGGTCTCTTCCTCTACCTTCTGTCAATGCTGTTACGGCTCTCCTGTCAGTAGACTGAAAAGGGAGCAGCAGCAGGAGGAGAGTCAGGTAACAAGTGGGATGGGTTGAAAGTAGTTTACTGCCCCTCTCCAGAAAACTGCAACACCTGGCACATTAGATGGCACTACTGCAATTTTTTTTTTTTTTTTTAACTTACTGGTGCTTTCTCCCCATTTATTATAACACTACTTCTACACTGCTTTTGCTGAGGTCAGTATCGGCACATATTGGACTGGTGTAATATATCACCACTATTCTTCTTTACTCCACTTAACTCTCTTGACTCTGAAATCTTTCTGGGTGAGGACCTACTTCTACAAACACGTAACTGACATTTTCTTTGATAATGAAAATAAGAAACTTTACTATACACAGGAAACCCACTAATACAGTCAATGCACATACTTTTGCCAAGAATGCACACAATAAAAGAATCAACTTCTTAGAAAAAAAAATTCCATTGTAGAGACACGGGGAAGCTGATTTAATTCCAAAACGAATATTGCAGAACCAGACAGTGCAGATGCAATGCAAAATAAATCGGGCTTTCACAGCAGGCATGTATTTCCTCAAGTGTCTTACATAGGAAAGGTAAAAGCCCCTTGAATACAAAGGAACAAAGCGGGAAATGAGGCACAACATACTAATTTGTTCCCAAAACACATGCTGACACATGGTCTAGGCAAACATACATATCCTTCATGTATATTATACAGATGATCAAAAATTGATAAAATGAACTAGTCAATGTTCTCTTGTTAATGCTGCATACTCAGGTTTTAATCTGCAAGGACTGTTACCAGTAAAACTCACCAGGGCCACCTTAAATCATTATTAATAAGTATTAATGGACCAGAGTAATAATGCTTATTTTTTACATCATTAAATGTTACTGGTAGGCACCTTTGAAAATGTAAGTAACATTAAATTTTTTCCCTGAGAATAATAAAATTCAATTTCACAGGAGATATAATAAAAATGTAACCCAGTAATAGGGGGAGAGGGGCAGACAGGATACAGTAACAATAAAAATCCAATAAAAAGTTTTCTAAAAATGCTTAAGCATAAAAAAAAGGCTAAAAAGTGTCACTGCTGATTCCCTATCAGGAATCAATAGAGATGGGTTTTGAGAGATATTGAGTAGGAGGAAAATATTCCATAAGCAGTCTGGGGGAGAGTGAACAAAATTTGCCTCAGAGGTTAAGACAGATTCACAGTAATGAGATACCAGGTTATGTCAGGTAAGTGGGCAGATTCTGAAAGATGCACGGCTTCAAAATTCAGAGAAGCTGCACTGATAGCAACTAAGATGAAACATTTCTGGCAACCCAGTTTCTGCATTTGTGATCCCACTTCTGGTTGTATTTCTGGATTCATAACTCACTCCTTACTGCAGTGGTGTGACTTGAAATTAAATCTTCATTAGACCCTCTGCATGGCTTCTATGATGCACCCGCCTTTTTACTCTGATAATTTTCCCTACATCTAACAAATAATCTGGCCCCAACGTGAATTCCAGTATTTCACTGTCCCATGCTTTTTTTCAACCCATAAAGTATACGTATAAAACTTTAAGAGAATTATTAAGCTCTATCTAGAGGCAATATTTTTCCAGACTACGTTTATGTGCACTGGCACATATGTAACCAAATGAGCTCAAGCCAAGCACGCATAAGAAAAAACAAGCAGTATCCAAATGTATTTGGACAAAGATTTCTTTGTCAAGTCAATAAAAAGCAGGAGTAATTTGCCCTGATAATACAGGTTAGCAACTAACTTTACAAAATGCAAGATATTTTATTAAGATGAAAGAAGAATAGATTTTGGTGTTGGATGTTAAGTCATGTGGGGTTAATTATTATCAGAAGAATTGTATCTTGTCAAAAGGAGATTTTCCTGACTGAATTTCCTGTTATACATATCCTATTCCTATTATTAATCGTATTTACTATGGAGTTTAGAAATTAAATTCTGAATGGGTGGTGGAAATTACAATCTTGTTCCTGAAATTTTACACCATGCATGGACCAGTAGAAAGATATACCTTCTTTGGAAGCAAGACTCTATGTCTCTGAAACAGCCAAAGATAGGAGTTTGTATCTTCTGTGAGTTCTCATTGTAATTGCTACTCATAAATTTAGCTTCCCTCTCTGGCAACATAATAGAGCAGCTATTGAGAAACAAATTTACTAAAACACTTTGAAGTCTGCCAGACAATCTTGATTTTTTTTAATAGTAATACAAAATTAATGAATAGAGAGCAGAAGATACACTGTCATATGTCTGACTTTTAGCCATATACTGTATTCTTTAGGATATTTTAGCACTGGGCTTAAGGTGTTCTCAGTTAAGTTATGGAGACACCATACTGTCTTACACCATGGCTGCAGTAGAGAACTCATAACTGATTCTCTAAATTCAGCCTTAATTAGAAGCCTCTCTTGGATTGTTGATTAGCCTTTCTTCTCCCATCACCAATGTGTCAAAATTCTGTTCCCAAACTTAAATCAAATTGGAAATGAACTATCATGCTGACTGAAATGAAGGGTGATGACAAACAATGAAGGGTAATGATAAACAATAACTTTGAAGGGAGGCATTTAGTGCAGTACACAAAGATTAGTATTACTTCTGATCACATTTAATAGCTTCAATAATGAGCTGGAAGAGGGAGTAAATGGTACATTAATGAAATCTGCAGATCTATTAAACTAGGAGGAGCTGAGCACACTGCTGAAAATAGAGAAATAATTCAAGGGTTCTTGGGAAGATTAGAAACACCAGCAGAATATTGCAATGAGATCCCATTTAGAAAACAGATGAATAATATTTTGGTAAAAAATCAACAGATGGTAACAGGTAAAAATCTGGAGAGCTGTAATGCTGGAAGAGATTTAAAATTAAGAACATCAGGAAAACTAGGCAGGAATCTGTAATGGAGCAGTAGATATAAACTGTGAAACTTGGGCAAAACTATTAAAGAATAGGTAAACAAGTAATGACTCATCTTAAAGCAGCTCTGCAACCATCAGTTCTCTTCTGTGTATAGCATGGGCATTTGAAAAACAGACTATCAGTCAGATGGTTAGAGATTTTACAGCTATGGAACTTTTTCCTGGAAGAAAATTTAAAAGTAAGCCATTCATATAACAGTGTTGTCCTTCATAAAGTGAATGACATAACAGTGAGCCACTGGCTAAAAAAGCATTAAAAAAGCCCAAGACTGAAGAAATAAAATATTCTCCCACTACTTCTGGTAATTGAATCATGCAGCTTGAATTTTTTTATATTCCTGAGGAAACTGCCAATGGATTGCCAGCTGCTATGAGCTTTCCAATACCAGATATATGGGCACAATATCTTGGAGACCTAAAGTTAGTTGCAAGCAAGTTAGCTGCATTTGGGGAGCTCACACAAATTAATCTTGCTAGGAATAACTCTACACAAACTCTAGTGGAGGGCCAAACTAGTGTCACATCACTCCCTGAACCAGAAAAAGTCTCAGCAATTCAGCACGGCAACAGCATTAGGATGTATAGTAAGTTTGTAAAGTGATATTCCATATTGGTCATCAGTCTTCAGAAGTCCTTGATAGTTCTTGGATGTTGAAGGCAATTGTCCTTTATTGCTGAGTGCCTCCATACAGTATTTTAAAGTGGGCTTGTCTGCTCAGGAGTTTGTCACTGTCACTGCATTGTGACACAACACTGAGTGCGCAGAGCAGGGCGTTGATCCACAGCTTTAAATTTGCACACTTCAGTAGAAAACCTGGCAAAAGCCCTTTCATGTAAAACCACACTCTATTCATTTATATCTTGGCATGTCCTGCTGTTCCATACTTATGGATCACTCATCTTTTAGGTGAACAAGCTTAAAAACAATGACCCATCATGCAAAAATATCAGGATAAAAAAAAGGAAGATATATATATGAAATAGAACACAAAATATAGGCAGGCCCTCGGGTCCCTTGTGAATGCACTCTGTTTGCTGAGACAACATCCTTTCACTGGTGTTTCAGGGAGAGCTGTCTAAATTTTCCAGAAACTGAGAGTTTCAAGATGTTTGCAGAGCTACCTACTGGCAAAAATGCTTAATATGATTTTGCCAGAAAAATATCTGCTGCAACTTATCAGTTTGGTTGCAACTGGTTATAAAGACACATCTGAATGATTTTAGCTAAACTTGTTAACATTTTTAAAATAGAAGGCAAAGTCTTACACAAGCCTTACAAAATGGCACAATTTCCCTGTTTATGCCATGAATCTGTAGGCTATTTTGCTACACAGCTAAATCTTCAAAATTATGTACATAGAATCTTCACTGCACATACTTAGTTCTGCTTTAAAATCAGTATGTCTCATTTTTTACACTAGGTACACTTTGAAATCCCAGCAACTTATCCTCTGGAACATAATTTAAGTGCCCATAGCAAGAAGTCAAATTTAGCTCATTCGAAAATGTAGATCCAGTATCTGTTTTGCTGTTTTTGAAATGTCTCTCTTCTTAACAGGTAAATCATCTTTACCCTTAGAAACTTGTCATATTACTTGGTTTTTATTGCTGAAAGATTATATACATGATGTCTATATTATTCTCCCATTCTAACATTCAAAACTTACATACTTCCTAGCACAGGAATATTTTTAATTTCTTCTGAACCCACATGCAATCAACAATGTGCTGACATCACATCACATGGTGGGGGGTGAAAACATTGCTGAGAAAGTTTGAATACTTACAGGCACAATATCTGTGGAGATCACTAACTAGAGTCAAATTTGAAAGAAAACTGACAATGATGAGAATACATGGCTGAATAAATATAAATAAATAAATTTTCCAACATGATGGAAAGCCTGAAAAGCTGGTGCAAGTACCAGGTGCCAGAGAATATATTTGAAGAGACATTACAGATGCTGGTACTAAGGGAAATGCTTTAAGCAACATCTGTGAGACCACAAAAAAGCAAAAATCAACACAGTCAGATAAACCTGTTTTTAAAACTGAATTATCACAGAAACACTTTATTTTTTTCCTTTATATGCAGGTTTTCTCACCAAAGCACTAATAACCTAAAATTTCTTAACAATTTTTACTGCCTTTTTTTTTTTTTCTTTCAAGGTTTGGGTTGTGGTGGGGTTTTTTGTTTGGTTGGTATTGGTGGTTTTTTAATAGTTTTTAGTTATTTTAACACAATCATAGAATAAACCAGGAAAGGATTCTGCCCAGACCAATTTTATATTGGGGATATATTGACAAAACAAAATTATTTCAAAATTTATAATATGTATAAAGTCCTGCTGAGTCCCACTATTTGTTTTCAGAATTAGCTTGAAATAGTGCAACTAGTTTATACAGCACTGAAACTGTATCTTTCATTTTCTTTTTCTTCCAGAAATTCTGTTTCTCAAGTCACTGACTGTGACTAATGACATTGACTATGACTTTAGCAAATATGCTTGAAAAGCTTCTTCCACCAGTCAGGATTAAGAAATCCCATTATATTAGTGCATTTACATAAAATTCACTTCCCTGTATCAGCAATATAGAACCATCTACTATTAAGTGGCAGCACACTCTGAGAGACAGTAGTTGATATTACTTTTCAAAAGATTTGTGCTACTCCATTATCCTGTAAATATTTTTTCCTTTTGCAAGAAATACTATCCATTGTGCTCCTTTTCATCCTGCAAAATAGTAGTGAGCACTATTGCTTGCACCTGGAAAAGGAGATGTACAACAGTACTTTAATTTGACAAATTAATTCAAATACCTATTTGAAATTCAGTAAACATGGGTTATTTTTCAAACAACTTGAGTTTTATGCATACATATACACACACACATATATAGTCTTCCAAACAGTATTACAGATGTGCAGTGATATCTCAGAACTGTGTTATTCTGGAAATACCATAAAACATGTACCTGACTCTGAAGCTAATCTAATAGAATAAAATGAAAAAAAAAAATCAACACAACTGTTTAACCTAGCTTTCTATTTCTTGATTCCAACACATAAATTAAAAGAAAGATTAAAGGATACAGTAGGCATCATGAGGCAGCACTGACCTTTTTACCATCACAAAAGTTCTTTCCTTAATAAAGAAGTCACATGGATAAATACAGTGTCTCATTCAATTTAAGCTCTTTATGTGTTCCCTTTTATTTTAGCTTGGCACAGAGTAAACTGAACTATGACATAGTGTAGATGAAATCAAACACATTTTTCCCTTTCTGACAAAATGCTCCAGAATTTTATAATCAGACCACAAAAAAAGTGGAGTTTATGGGTAAGCAAGTTTATTTTTAGATCAAGCTCCTTTGATTCTCTCTCAAATGCCCTTCAGACTAAACTGGTGAATAGAACTAGTAATGGTTGTTGTATGAAAGTTTTTGGCTGCTGAGTGATCAATATCCCATAGGAGGCAACAGTTAGAGAGCTCTGAGGATGTGGGTATTTGGCACACATTCATACTGAGCTCTTAGAAATGTTTCTGGTTCCTCACATTCCGATGGAGATAAGTAGAAAAAATGTGTTTAGGTAATTAAAAGACTACATCATGATCTATGGCATAGATTGGGGCAGGGGAACAAAGGCAACCTTTTATTTTCTAGCTTTTGAAAAGCAGATTTTGTGAATTACCACTATTTAGCAGAATACATATAGCAGCTTATTAAATGTATTTAAAGTCTGTCCAATGGTGGTGCTACTACCCACATCACTCTCCTCTCAGTCTGAGCCAAGGCAAGAAGTTGTAGCAATAGAAAGCTGTCACCTTTTGTGTGGACCTTGCCGTTGGTTGCAGTTATTTATTTCCTTGCCAAAGAGTGAGTAAATTTTTGTTGAGTTCCAAGTTCTCCAGCAGACTGTACTCTACTGATTACCCATTATTTTATGCTATGTTTCTGGCCTGTCTTCATGATCTTAGCCTCAGTTTTGTTTTGGTTTGTCTTTTGCATTTTTTTAAAACACAGCCTTTGGCAGTAGCAGGAGAATGACAGGGGAACTTTTGTTGGGCCTCCAAATTCTAGCATGGAGCCTGCTCCAGCTCTGTAGGAGCAGTCCAATCCAGTTAATGAAAAGATGATGGGGGCTGAAGTGTTCTCAAAGCAGACAGAATCTTTGGCAGATTACACAACCAAACATTAACACATTCTCCACGGAGCATATGTAATGTGTATTTCTTCTTCAAGGCTTACACTGGGTCCAAATTTATGGAAGCTTAATAGATATGGCAAGAGAGGTAAGCTGACAAGAATGTGTCATTGGTGTCTCAATTTTCATTCACTCCTCAGTCAGTGCCTAGAGTGCTAAATCTATCTTGTTTCCTTTTTGCAGAAATTTCATGCTTTAGACACCTCTAATCTAAAGTCTCTCTGATATAAGTTTGAGACTGAAAAGAAAAAGGCAGCCAGACTTGTGACCTGAAACAATGAAGAATAGATGCAATGGTTATTAGACATCTTAAATTAATTTTTTGCAAGGGTCCAGTTCTTGTTTAGCCTGAGACAGGTTAGAATATGCATTTCTCAATAACCAGATGAGTGACTTAATCAGCACGTATTGGTTATCCTGTGCTGAACCCAAGAATTCCTTTTTTTTTTTTTCCTTCTTCTTGGCATCCTCGGTATCTTTTTGATAAAAAGTGTACCATAATGCTGCATTCTGACAAGATATTTTGGTTCTAAATCTCAGTTTTCAACTGTAAGAGAAAAAAAATAAAACGTCATAGGAATTTCTTTTTAGACCTCATCTTTCCATACTCACTGTTTTCCTCCTTTTAAACATCTTAGTCCAGAATTCCCCAGGGTACCGTGGAAGAAATGCAAATTCTATCACATTTCCACAAGTAGAATACCCAAATGTTTCCATTTTGGACTCTATATGGACACAAGCTCTACAAACAAAATCAACAGAAGTTTTCCATTAGTCATTGACAGTTGGATGAAGTCTTAACTTTCACTACAAAAAACTAAATATTTAATGAACTGGGATAAAATAAAAAGAGGAGAAAATAACATATGAATGTTACCAAAATTTTTTGTCCATCAAAATATTTTTTTTTCATGTGACTGTAACTGATATATTTAAAGGTATTTTTGCAGTCTTTCAACATTGCTGAACTTCCACTATGTCATGGGATGTTAATAGGTATTGCAAAAGGGATTTGGATTTTTTATTTCACTCTCCTTCTCCTATTCAAGATTAGCCAAGTCCTCATGCTATATATAAGATTTCTAAGGGTTTTCTAAAGGCTAAAGGTTTGGTATTTGGTTACAGAATACAGCCCTGAATTTATGCTTAGAACAGATCCAAAATATGTATCATTCATCATGCTTTGTGTCATGTGCTATTGGTCATAGAGTTGCAATTGTTATCCAGCTCGATAAGTGCCTTAACCATATCTTTGCTATTCAAAGAGAAGGTTTAAAATGAACAATATCTTTGTTCTCTTACAATAGTCCAGTGAGAATGTCAGCATAACAGAGCAAGCTGGGAGCACTTTTAAGAGATGATCTTGTGATTATTGTAACTTCTGTTTATCACTATACCTGTTTATTACCCTGGAATACTTTATAGCCATTAATTTCTCTAGGCACTGGTTTGTTCTCTCTTTGAAAATAAAGTGATACTAAGTTGAAACTTTTTCAGTTTTTTTCCCTTATACGCTGTTTTCAAATGAAAGGTGCTCACAGAAGAAACAATGGAACAAGAACACAATACATAGGGAATAACACTGCCAAAAGAGAAAGAATCCTTAAAATAAAAAAATTAAAAAAAATTTAAAAAAAGAAAAAAGAAAAAAAGAAGTATGTTCATGCCAGTTGTTTACTGCCACAATACTGGAAGCATTCAGTGCAAAAAGATTATAATGGATTATAATGCTGTTATGCACAGATCTTTCTCTGTCCCTGGAAAGACACTACACAGGAGAAAAGAGCCCCTAATGAAAAGAGAAATGATTTCTCAAAGGCCACACGAAAGATCAATATCAGGATTAGGAAAACATTTAGATCTTTCATCAGGCACATGTCCTTTCCAGAGGACAATACCTATCTGTACCTTCTCACATCTACTGCAGAATTACCTGGCACCAAGCACATTTCTGAAAAGCTAAGGAAATATGCAGATAGATGTTTACTTTACAATATATAAAAATGGAAAGCTAGAAGTTTTTTGTTAGCTTTAATTGTCTTTCATATTGAGGTATACACTGAAAGCAAATACACAGTTCTGTTTTGTTCTGGCAGGCATGTCTGTTGGAATGCACAACAGAATCTGGAACTCCTTATGTTCCTTCAAAAACTGACATTAACAGAGCTTTGTAACTGAAACGTTAAAATGTCAGAAACAAGACCTGAAACCCAAACCCATGTATCTCAGCTCTGCCCTTCTCTGCAGTAACCTGCATGTACTGCTGAGTAGATGCTGAAATATATCTTTTCATCCATAACTTTGCAATAGCAAGTTTCCTGAACTAAATTTACTTTGCATCTTAAAAGTTTAAAAGTTGAATGATTGCCTATTAAAGCCAATACTACAGAATCTCAGCTTGTATGGAGAAGAAAATATTTAAGGTATGTGTTCTGTACACAACCAACTAAAATAGGAACACTGTAATGACATTAGAAATTCCCTTTTTATTATTCAAATTTTTCCTGTGAATCTGTAAGAGAAAGAGGTGATTTTATAAAAGACATAATTAGATCTGCTTTTGAGGAGAGTTGTGATCACAGTCTACTAAGAGGATGGATAATTATTTGACTATGGGACTAGAATTTTTACAGAAGTGACAAACCTATCTGAAAACAATAGCTTTTCCATTGGACAGCATCAAAAAACTGCTATGCTTTTCCATTGTGGCTTACCTCTATCACTGTCCACTTAAAACACTTTAATATTTACCCTCTTAACAACCATTACAGCTTGAATAATATGTTTGCATAGTTATTAATCACTAAGATAAATTATGGAAATTTTTGTTTAAGGCTGGAAAAAGGAAAAAAATTCTTTGGGTATTTGACCATAATTCAGGGAATTCTATGGAGTAATGCCATTATCCCACTCACAGCATTTGATACTTGTAACCTCCCATGAGTTCATTCATTCTGCTCAGACAGGCGCTTCTGCAGGCGCTGAGTCTCTTTGCGATTCCTTGACCATGGTGCAATCTCTCCTGGGTGCTTGTCTCCCATGCAATGTCACTGCATCATTTAGTGAGATAAATGCTTACATGTACTTATTCTGAGACAGGAACCACATCAAGAGGGGAGGAAATAATTCAATTTTCCAAACATTGGCAATTTCATAATTTAACTTGTTTCTTAAAACTCTGTTTCTTTCTAAACAAGGTCCATACCAATTAAAAAGAAATACAGCTTGGATAATCTGTATAAGTCTATCAAATAGGAACAGATTGGTAAAAAAGCACTGAAAAGAACATATCTATACTAAGTGTTCTCTAAGATAAATTTCAAAGTCTTCAGACATGAGTCTTGCTTAAAACTCTGTAAGAAAAAATCCATAACCCTTTATGTAAGGAAAAGCAAACTGTTACATGACTTAAGATCACAAAACTGGATGATATTTTTTTTCCCTCAAACTTAGTAAGTGAACTAGGATAAAATTGACCTCTGGTCAATGATCATATCCAAGAAATTTGAGCTGTGAAGGTGAAAAAAGTTTGACAAAGTCATAAATAGATGAAAAGGACAGAAAGGAAACATTTAAAAACCCTATAAATGTCACTATGCTCTCCATTTGGAATACCATTGCTAGTACTTTTACAACACAGTCTGAGGTGATCAATGGAACAACAACATGTCTTAAAATCTGTCTTAAAAAAGAGGAAAAGTATCATGAAGATTAGAGATGAGATCACAGATCATCCAGAAGACCACCTGCAAAGGAGTAAGACAAAGAAGAAAAGAAAGTCTGTTTTAGCCAGCTTCAGTTTCTTGCTGGAATGACCTTTGAACCTCTAAGTCATCAGTTTCCAAACACCCAGCTCTACTGGCCAATTACTCAGCAGAACATGACATGATCAATGATCTGAAAGTTTTCAGCTGGTTGTATTGATCAAATATATAAACAAAACACAATTGTCAGCTGCTTTAAGTTTACTGCTGATGAAGTGATGTTTAAAACAATTAATGAATTAATGCTCAAACACAGATTAAAAAATACCTTAGCTGATATAAAAGAGCAAAAATATTTACTACTCAATTAATTTGCCTTATAATTGATTTTTTTAATTGTTTGACTGGCAAAACAGAAGTGTGAGCTATAATTACCAGCTACCTATAATAGCTTTTTCTTTTTATTTTTTTCTTATTTCTGTTAATTATTTCTAAAGTGAAGGAAGCAGGATCGCTGGTGCTGCCAGACCCTTTTCAAATTATTGGTGCTAAAAGAATAAATATCAGAAAATGCAAATTATTACAAAATGTGAAGGTTGATTACTTTTTGTAAAAAAACAGGCAGATGAGCAAATGCTATGAAATGCTGAGGCAGGGCTGGGGCACACAAAGGAGTTATGGTAAACTAATGAGCTTCCAGGTGTTGGCTGAGCTTGGGTAGCTAGTGATATTTGCACTCTTAGCCTGGAGCAAATCTGAAACAAAAGGTGTGGGATGAATCTTCAGAGAAAGCACCCTCTGACAGCAGGACCAGCCCCGAACAAGAGTCAAAGTTTGCAAAGGCACACTACTTTATGAAGAACAACTTACTTCACTCCTCCTTGACCTACTCTGAAAATAGGAACAATTTCAACTTTTAAAGGCAGTAATTTAATTTCCCTCTGACAGCTACAGAATGATCCAATACTCAGTACTATCTTGCCTTTTCAGAAGTGTCTATAAAACAGGGGTTGCTTTCAAAAAAAGATTTGGAGTCAAATTCATTATTGGTCTTCTGGAAAATGTAATTTATGTCTTGCTTAGCCAGGTAAGATGGGAGGCAATCTAGCTGTTAGAAAATAAGGAGCCGAGTTAAAGAAAATGGAAAGGGAAAGAATTAAGCATGAAAAGAATACTATTTAAGGAAAGGGTGAAAACTGAGAGATTAATTTACTGTTAGTTCCATTTTATCTCTTGTAAGTACGTTTTTTAATTCTTTAAATCAAACTTCTTCTGCTCTATGTGTATTGCCATTATTTCCCTGGAATGAAAAATGTCTGTTTTGTTCAGCAAGTGCATGTTAGAAATCTTGCACTATTAAAAGATGGTTCCAATGTTAACTACTATACAAAGGATTAAATCTTAACTAAGTAGTATTAAAAAGTGACTCTATAAACCTTTAGGTTATTGGTACTTAAAGATTTTTCAAAGAAAAGAAGACCAATATGAGGGATTAATAGTTAAGGTTATGCAAAATCCACTTAATCAGCATGGCTAATTTTAGCTTTGACTAAAGCTGCTGGCAACTATATGTATTTTGCTTTGGGGCTTTACTTTTGAAGGGAGTGATGAATACATTTTTGAGGTAAATTTATCTTAACTGAAAGTCTACCTAATGCTCTTTAATTGCTGAAAAAGTGATTTTAATAGCATTTGCATTTAGGAGAGGAAGAAGATCTTCAGCTGTGCATCTTCAAGACCCTAAAATAAGCATTTTATTTTCACATTTGTATAATATATTGCTTGACTATAAAGCAGAGGAATTGTATAAACAAGACAGTCATCAACATGGGCATTGTTTATGAAGAAATAATAGTTTTCTATTTCTGTGAAGAAATAATAGTATTTCTATTATACTATTATGTATAATAGTACATACTGTATTCAGAAAAGAGCCTAGGAAAACTGGAGCATACTCCAAAGACACAAATACAATGACTTGCCAAACTATCTAGGGCACAAATACTGAGAATGAGGGTCTTTCATTGACAAATGCTACCTAAGCAAGGCAGATGCACAGTGGCAGCTCAAGTAGCCCAGGCATTTTAAACCAGAAATATGAACTTGCTAATACTTACAGCACTTTTACCTGGCTCCAAAGTCACAAAGGTTTTGATCATTCAACATGAAGTGGATTAAATGGCGGTTATGGTCTTAGCTTAAATGAATTCAAACTATATGAATACAAACTCTACGCTTCCTGTCCTTACAGAGTCACATAAAATTTGACTGCATCCTAAACTGGTGGGGTAAAGTGTTGAGAAAGAAAGGGCTGGGCATTAGGTGAATTCAACTTCACAAGGCTGTCAAAAATCGTGTAGGAGGAGCTACCCTTTATATTACAAAAATGAAGAGCCATGGTCATAATTCCATAGTGGATGATAAAAGGCTTTATCTAGTGGAAAAAATAGGCAAACCTAGTAAAATTAGACTATTGATTTACAATTATGTGAAATTTGGGTAAGTGTACCTATGTTAGCACACTGCAAGTATTCACACAAACAAGGTAATGTTATGTTAAAACATATGGCAAGATCCTAGCATACTAGTATAGAACAATTTAATTTATCATTAATTGAAGTCTCTTCAGGTACTTTCAATACTACTTTTTTTTTTCAGTGTCATTAATGAACGAATTAATTGAAATTCATGCAGCTTTGCTTCCCTTCACCTGCTGTTATGGCCTGAGAAGGTCATCCCACCTTCCCTTTCTCTTAGCATTTTCATAGTACTTTTTCAGTGGAACCTGTTTATCAGCATCATAAGGCATGATATACTGGAACAGATTCAGTGCATCCAAACATGTGAGTATTCTGTGTGTGGCAATAATCAGCATCTTCAGAAGAAAGCACACAAATTCCCAGTGAGCAAATGAACTTTCTCTCAGCCTATGCCAAGGACTGGAGAAGGCTTAAGCACTTTGTATGAAAACTGAAAATTGTATGAAGTTAAGTCAGTTCACTCTATCTAAAATCAGGCAAAGGGAGTAACTGAACAAAAGGCACTTTGGGGAAACAGAGAATCTCAACCTATCAGGAGTGATGCTTTTCCTTTCAGTAGAAAATTTATTCTGGAATGAAGGTTGTGATTAGCTCTGTGTACTTACAGAGGTTGAGTTTCAGCTAACTAGTTGATGTGTTGATAGTACTGTTATTTTGACAGTAATTGTGCAATTGACTAAAGGCTCACATAAATATTTGGGTGGCAAGCTTGTACTGATCATGGTGCTGCCATGGCCACATTGCTATACAGAGCTGTGATACAGATTGCCTCTCCTACAGGCAGTATCTGCAAGGGCTAGTGTTACAGGGCTTTTTAGTGTTAGAGGGTTTTGGCATATCTTGGTTATAGGTCCCACAAGAAGCCACATGTTCCCCCATGGTCATGTTAGAAAAGCTGTCTTCCAGGTTGCAAATGGCAATTAGACTAGACTCAATGAAACTGAGATAATACATACTGTACTATTTCCCTTGGTTAAATGTCATCCAGTAATACAATTCTGCCTTTTAAAAATATTCCTATTTATATTTATATTTTATATTTATCTAAAAAATCTTCCTATTTATAAATAAATAACTGTATTATTTCCCTTGGTTAAATGTCATACAGTAATACAATTCTGCCTTTTTAAAATCTTCCTGCTCCCACCATCTAGTCTTACTCAGATATTGTCTTTGATTCTTGGTTTAGATAACTGCATGGCAGACCACTGCATGGTACTCTTTGCTACACCTCAGAAGAAGCTGTACCTCTTTGATTGGAAAAAAATTGTTGGTAGAGATTNAACTGGGACATTAGATAGGGTGTATTACTCCCAGCAACTTTTGAAAGCATTCCTGGCACATTACTTCCTCTGAAAGAAGTGGTAGAGGTGTGTGAACTTCTTAAAATGCCCTTACAGCCTGCTGAGAATAACTTAAAAGATCTTATGTCTTCTGTTTTCACACTGCATCAACTCCAGCCATGTGGGCCTCCAACAGCAGCAACTCCACAGTCACTCTTGTTTACTGTCTATTCCACCCATCATAAGCAACATTTCCCCTCTGTATATTGCATGTACCCTTTATTTTCTTCTCAGCAAGCAGGACTTGCAATCTAATATGTATTTGTATGCTGTTAAAGGTTGCTACCATTTTCTATGAAGTGAATATGTCTAAGAAATTGAGTTACAAGGGGGAAAAAACCTAAATCCATCCATTTTAATTATGTATTTTAAACTTTTAAATTTATCCTAAGACAATATTGTGATTGTACTAATACATACATTTGAGGTAGCATTCATCATGAGGGAAAACAAAGTTATCTCCATCTTTGCATTTTTACATGTGATCCTTTCCCTGAAAAAACCCAGTGAAGTAATTTTCTACTATTTAAAATACAAGTTCATAACTTTTTAACCCCAATCTATCTAATGATATTGTATCCTTGCCCTTTTTAGAATTAACTATTCAAGTCATGTGGTACTTGACCGAAATGAGAAGGCTCACTGCTTATGAGTGCAAAGCCATTCCTGGGGAAGTCAGAAGCAATTTTGCATTTTTTTCTACTTTAATGCAATCTGGATTACATTAAGGGTGTAGAAACAACCACAGCAAAAATTGTACTGACTAGGATTTTATTTGTGGTATATATATATTCATTATACTTTAAAATAAACACTACTGAAGTCTACGTGCAGACTCTTTAATAAAATCAAAATCAGCTCTTTAACAATTAATAGTATTTGCTTTTTCTTGTATAAAACACTGGTCATTACATTTGCCTATTCTCTGTGCTCTGCATTTCAGTATTTTTTTTTTTACAACGGATGTCTCCTTTCACCATTATATTTTTATTCTAACACTAAAATACATTTGTTGTGTTTTATTGTCAGATTTGATTAGTTCATCTGCTGTTCAGGTGTGTGCTACCCTTCTTTAACTTGGAAAGGTTGTCTCATAAGAATCTGCAAAACTAACTTGATAATCATCCTTTAAAACTTCTAAAAATGTTCCTTTCCTCTAACTGCAATGAAAAGTCTTGACAATGATGAGAGAGCTGATGTTCCTGCTACAATTGCTGTCTGTAAATCTTATAAAGAGCCTCTCATTGATATCTTGGGATCTTATATCTCTATCTATTGCCTCTTAGCACATGAGCTTTTGGGACAAGAACATGTTTCTGTACTCTTAAAAGCCAAAACATTCTCTTAGTTGTCAAAAAACATAGGTGACTTTTTTCCTCTTCACCAAAAAGCAATTATTGCAAAACCAGCACATGGCCATATCTGCCAACAGCATGACTATTTGCTGTGGTAAAAACAAATAAATAATCATATGAATCTTTATTAGCTTTTATAAAGGCAACAGAGCAAAATATCCCAAAGACACGTAGTGCCAGTAGACATCTTTTTTCACTCAGTCAAAACAAAAACGCATAAACATTTCATGAATCCTGCGATTTTAGATGAATGGACAGAAATACCAGTCAACAGAAGCAACGTCAATAAATAAATTTGAGATAATCCTGCAGCAACCAAAGCTCTATTTAGATACGCTTTGGAATATTTAATGTATCTAAATAAAGCAGCTCAGCTGTGTAGCAGAAAACTGATGCTGATGTAAGCTATTCTGGTGCTGGCATAGAACCAAAATGGCTGACATTTTTGCTGGTCTGCTCAGTTTCTTTATTTAGGTGTTTCTTACATGAGATGCTGTTTTATGGGGGGGGGGGTTTGACTTAAGAAAAAAAGTCCCTTCATGTCTAAATTGAGCTGTGTAAGATGTTCGATTGTACAAAGTGTTTTTGATCGACTCCCACCTATCAGCCCAACTGGAAAAGTTTTTCAGTGTTTGATTCATTTACCCGTGTGTTCATTTTGTGCTGGTTCTATTTAATGCAACTAAACTTCTTCTTGAGAATGCCATGTGCAACCAGGATCCGTGTTTTGCTAATATTAAGAAATTCTGTCTACCACTTTTGCTTTGTGCATTCATTGCCTCATCGAAGAAACCAATTAGTTTGGTTTCACTTGATTTATGCATTTTACAAATGTGTTACCGATTTATCACTGCATTTTCTTCAACCTGTTTGCATACTGATTACTCTTGCTTTACTAATTGTTCTAGTTATTTGTCAGATATTGAAGTTAAATAGTGGCCTATAATTCTTCATTTTCCCTCAACCCTCACTTATTCTCTTCTTTTAAATTGTAATACAATTTTAGCCTCCCATTGGTTTCTAAAGACAAAGAAACAAAGATGGATATTAAACTGAGCAGTAAGCAATAGCACAACTAATAAAATCTAGCTCCATTAACCAATGAATTAATGGGCAAAGGAGAAAGTTCTGCTTAAACAGGAGTAGAGAGGTTCCTTCCACCCTTGGCTCACAAGACCATATCCTCTCTTAATTCCTGTACTTCTTGTAGTCTATGAGTGTGTATTTCTTCAGGGTATGAGGGACAGTGAAGAAAAATGTCGTCAGTTGTATGTTTAGTGTCTTTAGGTATGAATCAGCAGAGATTAAAGTTCACTACTTCAGCCAAACTAGAGCTAGGACTACAACATCAGTGCTAAGGCTGTATAGCAAGAAATAGATGGCAAGAGCCAAAAGTTATGTAATCTCTGGCTTTATCCGTGAGCATCATGGTTTAATTCTGCTCACCACCTAAGGCCCACACAGCTGCTTGCTCACTGCCCTAGTGGAAGATAGGGGAGAAAACTAGAAAGGTAAAAGAGAAAACTCAGGGGTTGAGATAGAGACAGTTTAATGGAAAAGCTGCCCACCCAAAAAAGCAAGGAATTAATTCACCACTTCCCATGGGCAGGCAGATATTTAGTTAGACATCTCCAGGAGAGCAGGGCACCATCAACACTGACTATCACTCCAAATGTGCCTCGCTTCCTCCTTCTCCCCCCAGGTGTATATGCTGAGCATTATGCCACAGGATATGGAATATCCCTTGGGTCGGTTGGGGTCAGCTGTCCTGGCCATGTCCCCTGATGGTTCCCTGTGCACCTCCAGCCTCCTCACTAATGGGGTGGAGTGAGAAGAAAAGGCCTTGATGCTGTGTAAGGATAGCTCAGCAACTGCTAAAACATCCCTGTGTTTTCCATACAGGTATATCTGGGCACAGTATCTAGATAAAGAACTGAAGGTAGATCTATAAACTAACAGACTGGGGCTGTTAGTGGGCTCCTGATTCTCAAAATGCAGTTGCAGAAAAACAAAACACAGTAACTGGAAATAATGGGAAATAGGAACTAAGAAGTTATATGGCATTGATGAGGCTAGCACTGGAATACTGTATAAAGTTTTGGCAACTGTTTTTGGTGGGGGGATGGGGGTTGAGAACTGGAGGCAGTAAAGAAGAGGTCCGCAGAAGGGAAGACTTTTGTAAGACAGAGATGGTTTGGCTTTAAAAAGACTGCAAGGTGTTATGATTTCAGTGTATTGTTACAATTCCTGTGCATTAGATAGAGTACTGAATAATGCCTTTATACTAGTTTTTAAAAAAAGCACAACTGATTTTTAAAACTGAAGGCGAATGGTCACTGGAAATAGATTACTAAAAGAAGCAATAAATTCTCTAGCTCTGAATGTTCTCAGAAATATCTTTATAGAGAGCTTGAATCAGTTACAATCCACTGAGTTCAATATGGACTTGTGATGGCTTCTTATATGTTAGACTATATGACTGAACAGTTTCTTCTGACATTAATTTCAAGGATTCTTGACCCTTTCTCCAATGAAGAAATATCTCATTTCTCTTACCAAAACCCTCTGATGCCAATTATTGCTCATAGCAATGCAGTCTTCATCAAGGTCTACAGGCAATGTTATTGCAGCTTCTCACATTTGTTGCAGAGGACGACAAGAGATAGAGTCACTTTTAGATCATCACTGTGGGGATCATGATTCACTTAAACAAGAAAAGTATTTCAAATTTTTCAATGTGACATCTGTTCCTGAGAGTTGGTCATTTTGCAAACTAGAAATACACAAATCCCACTGACAAATTTTGACTCGCTGGTTTTAACAAACTGCTGAATGTCAGCTCCTTCAGCCAATAGGGACTGCTTTTCCTACACAAATATGTGATATTTTATTATCATTATTATCTCCAGGTAATGCTAATTACACTGGAAGAAAATGGGTGAGAATCTTTATTATTGCTATTAGCAGAGAAGCTTGGCAGAATGTGATTCACAGGTATTCAGAGCACCTAGTAAATAGATTCTAAATGAAACAAACTCAGTCTTTAACACTAATTTTAATGGAAAAATATGAAACAAAGATCAGATCTGCTGGGAAAATAGGCGACCTTTTAAATTAATGTTCCCTGAGCCACAATTAATTTAGATTTAATAGGACAGTTAGTGTATGTTATATGAATACTGATTATTAAACACTCACCAAGGATTAAAAGTTATGTAATAGATTCATAACAGTGAAATTGATATGGACCTATTGCATTGCCATAATACTCTGCAAATATGTTTTAGTATGTAGCTGCTATTTGTTTAATATATAATAACTGTTTAATGAAGTTTAAATTAATACTTGAATCTCAACTGCCTAGAAGAGAGAATTTGAAATATGTTTACTATGCTGTGTTATCATGATAAAATCACATTGTTTTGAAAAAAAAAAAAAAAAAAAGCAGTCTGAGGGGCCTGCTTGAACAAAAAGTTTTCCCTGGATAGTTTCACTGCCAAAACTCCCATGGAAGTGCCTAGATGTCAGGATGATTAAGTACTCAAAGAGCAGGATCCAGAAATTTTGCTGATGTTGACATCAAAATGCATTGTTTTCTCCATTTCCTCCTGTCTTGGGAAGAAAAACTTTAATGATGTATTAATTGCTATTTATTATTATGCTTCCTATTGTTCCACTTTTTATGCCTTGTGATTGTTTACCAGAGCTATAAATAATCCTATGGATAAAATGTACTGGGAGAAAAGATCAGTACAAGTCTCATTGCAGATTGTTTAGACTGTAGTTTTATTTAGAAATTGAGGGTGCCACAGAGATCACTTCTTTGATGATACAGCTCTGCAACCAGACAGGCAGCTATAACCTACTGCTGTGGCTCCACCTGCTGAAAGGTATGGGTTTAAGTTCTGAAGGAGTGCCACAGCCAGGCACGGCGTTTCTCCCATCCACTGACTGCTTTTTTTGCATCTCTGCGTGGTAGGGCTGTGCCATGTGTCTGTGTGCCATAGTCAGCGTACCTGCATCTTGGGTACTCGACAGCAAGGATGCCAACCCCTGTTTCACAGGCAACATCATACTTATTGTCATCAGTGTGCCCGTGACTCCTGCTCCATCACTGTGGGCACGCCTGTGAGTCCAGGGGAGCTTGTTATCATCCTCCCTTTCTGCTTTTCTGACTATTGCCCAGGCCTGGCTCAGTCCTGCAGCATATTGTCTGAGCTACAGTCCTGTATCAGTGTGGGACTCAGTTGTCATTTGCCTCTGGCCAGTTTAGTCTTCTTTATTTTTGTTATCACAATAGTGTTTTCCCTCCTGTTTTTCCATCTAAATTGTCTCCCTGAGTTTGAGATATCATGCAGGGAAGAAAAAGAGAATCTCTTGCTTTAGGCAACATTATACAGCCAATAAATTTGGGACTTTTCTACAGTTAATGTTCTATAAAATCTAAGGTGAAATGATTTGGGAATGAAGGAAATACTTCAAACTATTCCTCTTCAGGAAGCTTAACTCAGGAATTGCTTAAGCATCAGATAGCTTTTCTTTCATATGCATTGTTCACACAACAGTGCAAATACCCATCCATCTACCTAGACACAACCACCACCACCACCTTAGAACACCATCACCTTCTTTTAAGCCATAAGCACTGCTATGTTAGTAATGAAGTAGTCCAGGTTTTGTTTTCCTTTATAATTTTTCTTCACAATTCTGAGTGTTTGAATCCTACCTACATTAGAACATCTATTGAAGTATGTAATGAAGTATGACAATGAGTAGAAGGAAAACTATTTTATTTCCATTTTTATTAGTAGATTATTGCTTAGAAACCTGTAAGTATATTAATGCTGAGTAATGTACCTAACAGATGAAAATATTTTCAAAAGGGGCTGGAATGACAGTTACACATTTTAGAAAATTTTTAATGTTAGGTTGTATGAAAACTATATTGACCTCTTCCATGCAAATACATATTTTTATAGCTTTATCTTTATTTTTTGTGAGAAATCATGTAAGATATATAGAAAGTCAAAATGGTCCAAAATTATATGAAACAATTATTTGAAGGCTAAATACACAAAAAGTGCTAATGGAATTTGGATGTTAAAAAAGAAATTTTGTACTACATATTTCACATCTTTTTGAGCCATTCACAGTGCTTTCTAAAATTTAGGGATGGAACTGTATTTCAAAGTCAGTGCTCCATCTCCAATTATAGTCTAAAACAGCAGAGGAGGACTGAGATCTGCTGAATCCAGATAGAATGGTTTTTTTCTTTCAGTCATGGCAAAGAAAATGAAAATCAAGCATGAAAATATTCAAGGACTGACTGCTCTTTCCACAGAAGTTAATCTGGTGGTATTTCAAGTTCTAACACACAAAATTTCAGTGCATAATTCTAAATTAATTTGAGATTATTGATAACCAAACCCAGACATCTCTAAATAAGCAGTTTGGAGAGCATTCTTCTTTTAAGCATTTCAAAACAGTTTTCCATAAGAAGTATACAAACTAAGTCAATTAATGTTTGGTATTCTGCCAAAGTATTAGTGAAATGTGTCTGCTTAAAGAACAACCAGGTAAAGGGAAATAATGTTTCTTCTCAGACTCCCAACAGAGGCTGAAAATTCCATTTTCCCCATTATTCTACTAAAGCTGAAGGTCTCTGACCCTGGGGAGAGAAGCTTGCAAAGACTATCTCTGTGTCTGAGAACAAATGGAGAATGTCCAGAATGAAAAACATTAGCCAAGCATCTGGGAATATCTGTGCATTTCACACAGCAGAGCTTGGGGTAACTCAGTGAACTGGCTGACAGAGGCAGCAGTGCAGTAGTACAACCTGCAGCTGTGTAAGAAGTAGTTGTATAAAGGTGACTCCATGCCTGCTTAGATTTAGTGATTACCAACAGCAGGCCAGCATGTGTCAGCAGTTATCATCACCTCCCTGTACTTGGAATATCAAATAACCACAGTATTACAGACATAGCTGAGGGCAACCAAATGCTTCCTCTTTCTTGACAATTGCTGTAGCAAAAAAAATGTAACTGATGATGTCCCAGTCCATGAAATGTGGTTGGTGAAAAAAGTCTGTGGTAGTGAGAAAGAAACTGCATAAGATATGAAGGTAGAGGTAGCCTGGGAGTCCCTTGAGAGAAGAATTAGGGAGCAACCATTTCAGTGAAGGTGATGATAGCCCAGGAAAATGTGCAGGGATGTAAAATAACAGATGATAAAAAGAAAGAACAGGAGTAAGCAAAGAATCAGAATGAAAGACAGACATAATGTAAAAGTTCCTATTTACCTCTCTGACCTGAGGACAAATGAAGAACTTGAAATGCTGCCTTTGTTTACACATAAACACTGATAAGAATTTAGTTGCCTTGCCCTCTTTCCCACACCCTTCTTCTTATATATATACTGGATACAAAAAGTTGCTAATTAGTAGACTAGAAAGAAGGGAGGAAAAACTGTCCATTTCTGTGGTTTTCCTTCCCTTCATAAAATTTGCCATTAGTACATTCAATTTTGAAAAGTAATTTAAAGTGAATGTACTAGCAGCAAATTTTATGATGGGAAGGAAAACCACAGAACTGGACAAAATGTACTTGTTGGCAATCCAGAAGCAAAACACATTCAAACAAGTTCAAATTACAATGGCTCACTGCAAGGAAAGCATCACCAGCACCAACAACATTACCAAAACTGGTGGAGAATGAGGGGATTGAGGGAAAGAAAGTTTGGAGATTTTTCAGTGCAGAAAAGGAAAAAGAATTGCAGAAATAAGTGATATTTTAAAGTAGCTGCTACCCCAGCTATAGCCAGTAAGCTTTGGGAACAACTTGCTTTCTTTTTTGTATCTATATCAGCTATTATAATAAAAGGTATTTCATCCCCCTACAAACCTTGTCTTTCTTGAAGCTACATAGGATGGCTTACCTTGCTGCCCAGGTGGGAGGTTTTACTCTCTTCCGCTCCCTGTCTTCAGCTCTGACATTCTTTTAACCCTTTCCTGCTTTAACTCAATAACCTGGCAGAAAACTAAACACAAAAAAAACTTTGTTGTTAAATTGGTTTGTTGAACAATCAGGTAATTACAGCAGGTGGAGCAAGACTGAGAGCATATAACCTAAAGGTTGTAGCAGTGCGTTATNTGCCTGAAGTTTCTCCACTGAGGAATACTACTCACAGTCCCTGGGTGAGCCCAAGGTGTCTCTGGGGAGAAAACACCCCAGCTGCTGCCATTGGGCTCAGCAGCAGGACAAGCCCGGGCATGCCCCGTCGGAATATTGGTAACACCAATAAAAGGTAAAGGGGCTGTTGGAAAGGTAGAAGCATGAGGACTTTCTGGTTTTTGAAGCACCTATGCTATGTAGTTTTGTTCTTATATCCTTAGACCACTACAACTACAATAGAAGTAGTGACCTAATAAACTTGACATAGGTATACTGCAGTTCAAAAAACCCCAAACTCTCACATGAAATTTGTTAAGTGACTCCTGTGGGACATATGTTTTGGATTAAGGGCTTTCCTGAGTCAATGTAAGCAAAAACATTTTCAAATATTTGGCACAAAATGGAAGTTTCAGTAATTTGCATGAAAGAGGAAAGATGAAAGGACAAGCATAAGCCTTCAAGAAGAGACCCGTGCTTGAGGCCTTCAAGCTTTTTGAAAACAGGTGAGGAACAGTGGAATTAGATTCACCACGGAAGCAGTCAAACTCAGAAGAAAAATCAACAGAGAGCAAGACTTCTAGGTTTCTGTAGTAGTAGTTTAAACAGAGGCATAATTTAAAATTGTAGTTTTGCAACTGGCATCCATAGTTAGATATCTTAGTAGGAGTGTTTTCAGCAGAGATGAAAGAACAGAGCAAATAGCTCAGAAACATCAAGGGCAAGTAATACACAAATCTGTGCATTAGAAAGGAATTGGACATGACATTAAGATGAAAAGCAGTAACAAAAATTTATCCCTCCAGGACTTTAGGAAAAATTATGATGGGCTGTGATCACAGACACCAGAAGCAACAGTTTACCATTTCCATCATCATCATCTTTAGATTATGCGACCACGTGGATCATCTCACTGATACAACTGATCAAAACATGCATTGCCACAAACACAAGACAAGGCTGAGGAGCAAGTAGCTTGAGAAAAGCATGAGAATGTTTCTTTCAGTAGCACTGAAGTGCAATCTCCTGATGAGCTATGCTGAAACTGTGCTGATGCTAAACCAAAATTCTGGTTGGATCAATAGTCTAAACTGGCATTTACTGCCCCCCACTGCCAGAAGAGGCAGTTTTATGCCCTATCTCCATGCTGATCCACCACCTAGCACAAACTTTTTATGTGGCTATGCCAAGAACTGGGTCATGTTACTGATGTAGGTAAAGGTTCTGGGAAGAAGGTAGCCAAAGAGAAGAACTGTTTAACCCAGCACTGCTTCTGAGGGAAAACATATCTTGGGCCATGGTTTGATTTAATTAATCCAGCTTTACAACTCCTGGTGCCAGATCAAAAATTATAAACTTTGATGATAAAAAGCACCTATCCAATGCAAATTAACAGTACAGTTTGAATTTGTTTAAAACAGAGCCCAAAAAGAAAGAATTACCTGTACACTGATGAATTTCATGCTAATTAGACCTCTCTTCTCTTCCAGTTAGTATAACTTCAGCATAAGAGCAAAAAGGCATTGGCAACTTTGCATTTTGTGCCTGACCTAATTTAGTTCAAGTGTAACAGTGGCCTCGCATCTCACCCAGATCAGGTTAATCCTGTTGAGTGACTCAGTGGCACACAAACTTCGTATTAAAGCTCAGGGACCAGTGTCCTCTTTGTACTTTGATCAACAATTTCAGTACTTAGAACATGTTTAATCTTCATTTGTAAGAGGACACAGAATCTAGAAGTAAAGGGTGATTGTGAAGCTTTTACTGTAATCTTGTTCCTCTTGCTCCAATCCACAATTCCAATGGTTTGCCAGAATCTTTTGTTAGATTACATTTAAAACTGAGTTACAGTCTGAGTGTTCAGCATTATTCAAGGACATCTTAGGTTAGAGATTTCGTAAGACTCATTTTGGCAGCTGTTACTGACAATATCTAAAATGACGTTTCTGTGTAATAGCAGGTAGTTTGCAGGGTGTCATTTGCCAGTTCTCTTCTCAAAGGATGGGGCACTGTGAGTTCTTGGTTAGTTACCAGAACTTCCTTTTGGTTCTACAAAATCTGTCTTAAAATTTTTAAAGTTGGTCCTGCCACTTCTTGCAATTTCATTCGTGGGTAACAATTATTTTATTATCCTCACACCTACCAGAGGCAAAGAACATACTGAGAATTTCAGCTGTCATTGGCACGAAACTGTGCCCAGCTGTCATGGCTGCAGAGAAATGTGAGAACATGACCTAATTACACTCCGGAAAGTAGTTTCAAGTGTGCCATGAAAACACACATTGTAGGTAGGTGGGGTTTTGTGTTTGTGTGTGTGTGTGTTTGGATTTTTTTTATAGTTGAGATAAATTATATTCAAATAACTTTTGGCTATCAAGTAGGAATAACTGGTTACCTCATTTTATGGGGCCAATTTTAGGAAAAATGTTTTTAAGTACTATTTACTTAGCGTTATGAATTTTGAAGCCATTCAGCACCTAGGCAGGGGATTATCTTTCCTCCATGAAGCAAGAACAGCAACAGTCCTCCTTGTAAGACTAAGGAACTGGAGCAGGAGGGCAAGAGCCAAGTCATGGAAGCAGAGGAGAGGGAAACCAAAGCGCTTTATCGAGGAGGACAGGGCTCACGGAGAGTCACAGGGCCCCACAGGGCTGCAGCATGCGAGAACACACAGCCTCTGCCATGAGGCCATGGGCGCCACGGACCCTCCCCGGGCCCGGCGCCCCCNCTGCTGGCGGTGCTGGGCGGCGGCGGTGCCGCGCTGCCTCCGGGCTGTAAGTACGATGGGCGTCCCAAGAGCGCCGGCAAAGCGGCGGCCGGCGGCTCGGCGGAGGTGAAGGTAGTTTGTAGCAACCTGGAGCTCGCTCAGGTCCTGCCTCCCGAGGCGCTGCCCAACCGGACGGTCACCCTGTGAGTACCGTCCCCGCGTGGGGGGTGGGTAGCTTCGGTGCGACGTGGACGGGGCGCAGAGGGAGTGGGAGCGCCGGTCTGAGGTAAAATGGGGTGTGCTGGGGGGTAGCGGGAGCGTAGGTGACTCCCCTCTACTACTGGAGAAAGCCCCAGGAGCGGATGTACTTTTCATGTTTTCCGGTAGTTTCCCGGGGTGGTCATTTTTGAAGGGGGCGAAGTGTCCCGTAACTCACCGGTGGGGAGGCACCGTCCTGTGGCGCTCACCCCGCGGAACAGCATCCCCAACTCTCCCTCCTTCATCCCTCAGTAGGCGGGCTGTTTTTGTGCGGAGGCAATTCCTGCTTATCTATTTGAATAACAAGTTTCAAACAGGATGTGCAACTTAATCTAAAGTAAAAAATATGTTGCCACTTACTTTAGACATAAGTGTGCACGTGTAAAGAGAGGCTTTGCAAGTTGTTTTCCTTCCTGGGACGTGACCGGATCACTTTAGCAAAGAAGTTCATAGAATGGTTTGGATTGGAAGGGAGATCTCCAGATCAGCTGGTCCAATCCCTCTGGCTTGGGCAAGACCGCTCAGCACTGGATCGCGTCCGTGGGTGGTCCCAAAAGTGAAACTCTTGCCCTTTCTTTAGAGAGGCTTATTGTGCCTGTGCTGCCATGGGGGAATACTCAAGTGCAGCCAAGTAGTGTGCAAGAAACTCAGTGAAAAGGAACTGAAATATGGGGTCTAGTTTAAGATATTTATCTACTTAACTGGAAATCGCAGGTTAGAAAGAGCTACCAGTAACCTGACATTTAAAAAGTACAGAATGTGCTGTCATGAGAACAGCACTCTGCTGCTTTTGTGAACACTGACAGCACTGAAACACCAAGGAATGGTGTTCTTCCAGAAGTCTTAGTGGGGTGTGAACCCAGCAGATGCATGGATCTGGACCCGTGAGAAAAGGGAAAGCAAAAAAATGGTAGCTGAATGAGGCTAAAGTAGTTGTTCTTGCTTGGAAGTCTGCAAGGGTTCAGACAATATTTCTAAATTACTTGTGAGAAATGATTACAGATGTTCCTATGTGAAGTTTCTGAAATAGAAAACAAGGCAAAAAGTAGAAGTGACAGTAGTTTGATCAAAAAATCTCTTTTAGTTAGCTGCGTTGCAGCTGATTAAATGTTATCAGTATGGTATTATACATAAAAATTTTGATATAAGTAGATGTTACTATGGTTGATGTGCTGAAGTTCACTGTGGGATCACAGCTATGATTGCTGTGAAAGACAAGCAGATACCAAACACAGAAGCCTTGCTGTGAGTGCATCTTTGTTCATCATTGCAGTGACAGAAGAGTTTGGAAGAATGGTTCATCTTGATTTTTATACTCCTTCAATATCTAGAGCATATCTACATACACTAATTAGTAGCTTTCAATTAACCAGCCTTTGAAGTTCATAACAACATCTGAAACATTTTTCTGATTTGAACTTTTTAGTAGACATAGCAAGAAACAATGCCATTTTTTCATTGTTATTTATAGGAAATATCATAACTGTGTTGATACAATGTAATCAAAATACACTTCAAATTTTTGCTTAAACATAAGGCAAGGATTATTTAAACCAATGACCTCCTTTTCATAACCCTAACTGTTGTGTTCAGGTTCAGAATCTTGCATGTTGACTCTTGAGACATAGCTTTTCATTCTCTCAGAGGTTTTGTTTTGTTATGTTTTTTGGGTTTTTTTGAAATTATTATTATCAAATCTATGTTAACCTAGATTTAAAGTGTTGGTGATGTGTGGGGTTTGTCGCCAAATGCCACTTCACTGACATGTTGATTAGTAGTGCCTAGATTAATTGTTACCTAATCTTTTGCCAAAAATGATGGTTTTTTTCCCCAAGCTGATACTTAAAATTGCAGCACTTGGTGAACAGTTGTCTGATTAGAGTCAAACCGCTCTGAGTTATCTTGATTTTTGTGGGATTCATCTATTAAGATAAGTACTACTTCTGGTAGATCTTTTTGGATTATTGGATCACTGCAGAGATATGTAGCTGAAAATAGATCACTTTTGTGTATATCAGCTGCATTTTAATTCAGTTAATTTTATGTTGACTCTATTTTGCACAAACCAGTTTTAAATACAATGACCTATATAGCTTTATATAACTTCTTGTTTTTTGAATGAGTTAGGAATGATGCAAATGAAGTGATTATATGCATTTTGGAAATACTGATTTCTTCCTTATCACTGGTCAAGTTCTTAGATTTTCAGTAGATCAGTGCCTTTAGCATTTACCATTTCTTTTTTATCAGTGAAATACTTTTGAGGACAATAGTAGTGTCACAATAGTGAGAAAATAAGTGAGAAATAGTGGAAATTAGGATAAGTGAGTAGCATCTGAGGATGCTGGCCAGGTTCCTTCATTCTTGCACACCATTGTAGTTAGTGGTTGATGATGATACAAGTTGGGCAAGGTCACTTAATTTACGAAATGCCTTGGGCTGTGTTTGCCACAAAACATGTTATTGTCCCAGTAATTTAGGTCAGTATGATGAGACTTTTCAGTTACAGTTCAGAAAAAAAATCCTAATTTGATTTCAACTCATAAGAGTTAAAGTAAGTTTGTTTCATGACTAAGGAAGAAAAGCAGACATGGCTGTTTCATGATTGAGGAAGAAAAGCAGACATGGGAAGAGGCGTATTAAAGCATGGAAACGTGTTTATGGGAGAATAAGTAATGTGTAGGATTTCTGGCAGTACTGTAAATTGGTTTTCCTTTACGATCCAGGTAGAACTAGCTGTTGCTTTATGGGGCACTTAAGTCAAATTCCAAGGTGAATTCAAGTTCATTTATAGCTAAGGAAGGGACTTTTTTCTTAGCATTATATAATAGCAATTTGGATGCAAATGAAGGGTGTATCTACATGAACATCATTGATTGCTTTGGCCTTTGTAGGTTAAGCAGGCAGATGAGATGCTTTTGCTTTGAATACACCAAAACAGGGTGAATGTAACTACGGTTTGTCTGCCATGCTCTTTATTTAAGTAGATATTGAAGCCATTGCCATGTTGCACATTTAAGTGAGGAATGCTCTGTACTCTTGTAATAGAAGCCTGAGATAAAATATCTGTTGCTGTTGTGTTTCTTGGTGCAAATTCAAATGATGATGGTAGATATTTGTTTGAACTTACTGGCTATTAGCCATTACTTTGTTTTTTGGAAGCGAATGTGTAAGTCCCCTGAAGACAAGCCCATGAAACTTATTATTTGTTGAGATTATTATTTACCTGTTACATACGTTATTGGAACAGGAATCTAAATAAACAAAGGAAAAGCATATGTACTCAGTAAAGAATTGCATTTCTGGATTGGGAGGCTTACTGCTCTGCAAACAACTTTGCTTAAGCACATATCCTCATAGGAGCATAGGAGTACCAATGTTTGCACTTTAAAAAGTGTTAGGATTTACAAGCCAGAGTATTTGCCTGGGTTAATGTTCAGAGCTTTTCAAAGATACATTTAACTGGATTGCTGTTAGGAAACATCTTAAAATGTTACAGCTTTCATCCAGCTCCTAAATAAAATCACATCAAACTACATCCGTTAACAAGCTCATATGCATACTTACTTGGACTTCCAAATATCTCTGCAATTTTTCTATTTTTGTCACAAATTTAAATTGCAAAAGTTTCAAAGCAAAATGTCGCTGATATTGTAAGAAGCCATTTGTATTGCAATGTGTGATTACATTGTGTCTGAGTCGTGTAATGTAAATATCCTCTGTGGAAGTTTGTCTCTTTTAAAGTACATTTCTATTTACTAACTTGATGGTACTCTTGATAGCTATTGGTTTGGGTTTGGTTTTTTTGTTTGTTTGGTTTTTTTGTTGGAATAGTCAATTTTAGAATGTTAAAGTGCTCAGTACTAATAATTTGGGCAGTGATAACATTTTTGAAGGTACAAGGTACTAATAATCCCCATTAAAACTTAAAATTTTCTTTGACCAGGGGATACACAGGCTGTGCAAAATGCATCTTACTTCTGAACAAAGGCAGTACAGAGATAGTACTTGAGAACTGTAGCCACAATGTACTAATTCACAAGTACATGCCTCTTTATCAGTGACATCTGACTCCTAAAAATCCTTAGTGTGTAATTTACTGATAGGCTTGTGTTTTATACTTCTATCAGATTTTGTGTGTCTTTTACCTTGTTGAGAAGATAACCAATTTTATGCTTTTCTGTATGTACTTTTCCAACATGGATTTGTTGCCATGAGCTTGTTGTAGGATTTTGAGTATGTGTAGTATTCTCTTATTATGTACACTTTTGTATATATTTGAGTATTGCAAGAAAATTCTGATGTCTCAATATGAACAGTGTTTTCTTCTAAATTGCAATATATAGTTCTATCTGAAAAAGTATTCAGCTTTGGAAGACATCATGTTGCATGGTTTATATGTGTCCACTGGGATACACTGTCAAGATTGAATAGTGTTTTCCTATTTCATGAAGTGCTGCAGTAATGACTTTAACATACATGGTGGTTTTGTAACTGGCAATAGTTTTCATGCGATCTTGTATTCAGTTATTAAATTGACTCATATTTCTTTTTAATAAAAAAAATACTCTTGTATATAAGCATTTTAAAATTCTTTTATGTGCCTTTCTCAATGAGATTATTTTACTTTTGATTAAATACATTAGATAATTAGAAATATGGCTTCTGTACCACAGATACAACTGTAGCAGTTGTTACAAGCTTGGGGCTCAGGTTTTGCATCAGAGCTGTGTATTGGTTACTGTTGAGTTGAAAATAAGGGAGAAGGACAGAGAGCTAAGCTCTGCATAATTCTGGAGAGCAAATTTAAGTTTTTGTACTGGAACTTTTTTTTTTTTAATTCTCAGAGCTACCATATTAATGTAAAATTGCCCAACACCTTTGTTCCTAAGTAGATACCCCTTTAAGCAATGCTCTTCCTGTGTTCATTAGCCCTTCAGTTAGCCCTAAAGTGACTACTAAATGTCGAATGTGTTATGGTGTTTCTGGCCTCAAGAAGACAGATTTGAATCTTCATAATTAATACTTTTTTATTTTATTGTTGTCTTTTTTTGATCAGTGGTACTCCTGGGTTTGCTTCAGAACTGCAAAATACTAAAATTTTTGTTTTTCTTTAATGCCAAGAGTAAAAGAATTGAACTAGAGTTTATGCTGCAATGATGAAGAACGAATAACTTCTTATGTCTCTATGCTTGCATTTTGCTCATGTTTCAGAGGTTATTTTTGTAATTTGAAACAAATATGGAGCTGCAAGTTTAGATTTTTCAGAATTTAATGGTTACCATATGTACTTTGCATGGGCCAGATATGTTACAGGTTCATGGATTTGTCAGTACTGCCTTATATAGTCTATCTTCACCATTACAGTCTATAATTTTTGAATCTGTTTAGTTTAAATGCATTTTTTGTACTACTAATTAATCCATGAAGATTAAAAACAGTTGAGCATTTCTTTTCATCAGTGATAATAAACTGTTTAAGAACGTCACATAAAGTATGTTTTTGTGAGTTTTGTTTTCTGTAGTTAGATAAATAATGAATTTTAAATTTATTTTTAAAAATTATATAATCTATTAAATGTCTCTAGTCTTTACCTAGTAAATAGCTGAGAATTTAATTTTCCCCTTGTATTCACTGTTTGGGTGTTTAGCAGTGAAAACTGCAATGCGTTGTTGCTCTAGAGTGCTAGAGATCATATCCCATACTAATTACTGTTTATGTGGATCACTGTGTTGTGGCTGATCCTTGTGCGCTGCTGCAGGGCATGTCCAGTGGTGCAGAACAGCGCTGTCCCACAGATCGTCAGGTTGCCCTGGGGCGAGGCAGATGCCAGGGCACTGCAGTGCAGAGCTTTTGGGTCCCCAGGGAGCAGACCACCTGCTTTGGTTGTGTGTGTGATCCAAGCTGGTCAGCCAGTTTTGGCTGGGCTGCAGAGTTTTCACTTACAGAGTAGGAACTTGACTGTTTTGGTAAGATAGACCAAAAGCTTTCTGAGGAGTGGGGGAGAAGAAACCCAAACATAATGGATGCAGACTGATTAAAGAATTTTAAGAAATAGGCAGCTCTTTTCTGCACTGGACAGTGTGTTCTAGGATTCATCCAGATTCCAGGTGGCTGCAGCTGTGCTGCCTCAGGTGTTTTGTCTAAAAGTACAATCTGTGCCCTCTGCTATGTCACTTCAATCTAGGGAAAGAAGGTGCTTTGAGGAAGGGGGAGGGAGGTTAGAGTCTAGAGTGAATAAACGCAGAAAGATTGGATTAAGAGGCAGAGGCTATTGCTGGGAGTTGGGATGGAAGTATGGGCTTCTTTGAATGGATATGTCAGTTATAGAGGTGGGAAACCAGAGAACTTAAGAGGGAATGAAGGCAGAGCAAATAAGGTACTGAAGGCTGAGTGTAAACTGGCTTGATGTGAGATCAGCAACATTCTTGGAAATTTAGCAACTAACCCCAAAATCACTAGACAGGATTGACATCTCTATGCCAGTAAGAAAAGATGGGTCATATAAGGAATGGTAGTGGTATGACACAGTCCAGGAAAGTTCCTCTGGTGCTGTCCACATAATGTGCTGTTTGCACCTGAACTATTTCGGTCAGATACAAGAGCTCCTTATTACCTTTCCTATGTTGTTACAGAGTGTGTTTTTCCTTGAAATTTAGTATCAGGGCAGAGTTTTTGCAAATTACGCTTAGGTTTCTAAAAGTGTCCTGTCAGACATTCCAGACAACTTATTCCAATACTCGGACTGTTGTTTTAGGATAACAGCCTCTGGTGTTAACAGGAATTTTAAGCAATTCTCAAATTTGTGTGCTGATTGACTCATTGATGTTTCTATGGATTGTGGTGACCTGACTTACGGTTGTGTGCTGCAGATCGCCTTCAACCTTCTCTTCCTGCTTCTGACACAGGGATGATGAGATGCAAGAGCTGAGAACATCTCCCCCTCTGTGTGGGGAATGTTGCATTAGCATCCAGCTGTCGGTAAAAAATTGGAGCTGGTGTGTTCATACCTTTGCCTCCCAGTCTGCTGCTGTGTGGATGTTTGTGGGTTTTTTCCCTCCCCTCCCTGGCTGCAGTACTAGCATTTGTCTGGCTCCATGCCTAGTCAGTTCAAGGAGCCAAGCTATCCAAAAACTGTTTACTTCTGTAGGATTAGGATATAAATTTTTGTAAATGTATCTTTGTGTGCCAGCAGCTGACAGGAAGTGCTTGTTAACGTGTCTAGACAAAGCACTTTCTAGAGAGCAGGTACACCTGGTAGGGAATGTGAATACATGTGAGACTGGGTGTGACAGTCTATGTTCTAATTAGTACTACTGTGATACGACACAGAGAATTTATTAGTTTATTGGCCATAGCAGCTAAAGTTAGAAGTGGCTGGCAAGGCATCCGTGTGTGGTGTTTTGTGTGAAGCAAGTTACTATCTTGCATGTATGTATGGATTTTTTTGGGGTCAGGTGAACTTGCACTAAACTGCAGATCAGTGGTAATCCTAAAAAGTATACAGCCAGTGGCTAAGTGGGGAAATCAGAAGGGAGAAGAAGTTAGTAAACCAAGACAGTTATTACAGAAAAAGAAGTTGATCATGGTATCTTAAAATAATGCAGGTGCTACAGATCTAACCAGTGGGGAGAGAACAAAAATTCTTTAACGGCACTGCATAGTGAGCATTGCTGCTTGAATGATCTGGAGATTGTGTAGGAAAAATAAAGGTTCCTCATTAGATTATATAACTTTAGCACATTACCAGTTAAAAATGGAGCACTATAAGTAGACACAGTTTTAATTCTGTAATTTCATTACTTCTGAGAGGTTTAGTTTACAATTTTAATACTGTTTAATATGCATAATAATGAAATATTGCAGGAAATCTTTTATCTGTTGCAAACTTCTATTTTGCAAATGTTTCATTGCTAAGCTTCCTTAATTATAATGTTTTTGTTGAATTGGAAAATACTGTCTCCTTTTGTTAGAGTTTTGGAATTATTAATAGGTCTTTCTCTGTATAAAGCTTATGGAGTGCTTTCATTTCAGAGTTACTTTTAAGCAAGTACTGTTTGTGTTCTGTTGAGTCTAGGTTTCAAGGTTTCTTTTGCTTTGACACCAGTAACTCACTAGAAGGCAAAATACTAACTGTTGAAAAATACTGAATTTATATCCTTGTTAAATCACAGTTTCTACAAGATAAACTTGGAGAAATGTTTCTTTTTCTATGTTCACAACTTTCAGCAGAAAGCATTTTTCTTGGTTGTTTGCAGATGGTTATTTTAATCTAATTCTTGCTGGTGGCCACTTTCCCAGTTCTTAGAGCATACAGTCACCATGAATTGATCTGATTTATTATCTATTTCCTGGCTCTCCATTTGAGTCTTTTAAAATGTGTTTTGGAAGCTACTTCAGTGTTCAGCTAAGAGTTACACTGTCACCCAGGCTTCATACAATCTTCTTGGTGGCCATTTTGACTATTCAGTAATAGTGTTAATGGATGTGTGTGTGTTTTAATAATATCCTCTGGATTAGGATTCATTTGTGATGTTAGGAGATGCATTCTAAATTACTGTCTAGTTGACTGCTGTCTTAGTGATAGTTGTTTCATAGCTGACAAGCCAAAATGGTTTCAGAGAACAAAACTTTTTCTACTTAGTGCTTATTACTTCATTCTAATGGTAAAAATTAATCCAGCCATGATTTTTCCCCCCTCTGTATGAGAAGGTAGTACATCATCTTTAGTACCTATTGCTAAAATTCCTCATAGTACAAAGAACAGACTTTGGGTTTGACTGCGTTTATGTTTTGCATGCTGAGCATCTACTGCTAAAGGTCTCACCAATAAGTTAATAGTCATAGTAGAGTTTCTTTGCAGTTTTGCCAAAGTTGTCTGCCAGTTTATGGAGCAAAATGGAAAATGGGATTTTGATCCCAGCTATATTCAACAAAGAAACATTTCAGCAATGTTCTTGGAATAGGTGAAAAGCTGGGGAGAGTTGAAGGGGTTTGAGGGGTTTGGTACATTTCTTTTCTTGAGGTACATTGTTTCAGATTACCTCTTGGTCTCTTTACAGCTCTTCTGCTCAGAAGAAGAGGGAAATGCTTCCTTGTAAGGTGACTTGAGATGTCCATAATTCTTTCTAGAACCTACTTTTCAGCTGCTTGTTATTCCAGGTTTTTTGTGTTAATTCCCATGGCCATGTTTTTTTAACACAGGAACTACCATTCCCAGTGTTAGTTTCACATTTTATTTTCTGATATATAAGTGTTGGACAAGCAAAATGCGTTTGTTCCAATCAGGCGTTGTTGATTATTTAAAAGAAAAGAAAATAAAAATCTCATGTGGACCTCATAGGAAATATGGAGCAACAGTGACATTGGGCTGTGGAAATCCCTTTGTGAATCTTCAGTGACATCATTTATGTTTCAAAGTCATTTGTTAAGGAGTTGAATAAGATGGGGATGAGTGCAGCTCTTATCTCAATGGTAGCTCTCTACTGTTTTCTCTTTAGACTTCTTACTGATGGAAAAGTTAGCATATTTTCAGAATTACTTGCCTCTTTGGAAAAATTATGGTCTTAAACTAGTAACTTAGAATTATTATTGATCACAAATAATATCCTCTGCCTAAGTGGTACATAATAGTCTATCATTTCATTGTACATTAATGCACAGAAAGTAACTATAAAACATCTACTTTGAGGTGAATGCTTTATTATGTTTTATCTTCTTGTGCCACATCTCTTAATACTTCAAATAATGTATAGACTATATATTAATAGCAAGTTTTAACTGCATTTTTTTAAGATTACACAACATTTTTGGGTGATGAAGTGTTTTAGGTTATATGGAGTGTTGTAAAATCTATCATTTATTGCACTAAACCTTTATGGTTGAACAACTAACAGCCTCTGCAGAGAAAATACTTAATCAGTCTGACTGTAATTTGTAAATCACACTCAAGAGAGAAATTTACCTTGAACCCAGATATTCAAAGGCATCTACGTTAGGCCTGTTATTTTATAGGAAATGTCAGAAAACTTTTTTTTTCTTACAGAACTGTTATTTTTATTTAGTTTAAATTTAGTTCAGTCAGTTATAGCTACTTTTGAAGTGGTTCCAGCTCCATTTTGAAAAACTTATTTTTCTGGAAAAAACTCAGGTATCAATAAATCTTAAGTGAATTGTAACTAAGATACAATTTAATTTCTGTGCTACCAAGGATTGTAATTTGCTTGTTTGTGTTAACTTAGATCATTGTTTGCTTGTGAACATCAAGGGGTTTTTTTCCTTATTTTCTCATGAAGTCTGGAATTGGTGTCAATTTTTTTTTTCTTGCCGCTGCTGTTATGCCTTATGTTCAGTTTGCATTAACTATTAATGATTTTTTATAAGCTCCTTCATTTACTTCTTCGTATATTATTACTATTTTTCTTCATGCATACATTTCTGAAACCAGGAATGATGTTGAAGTCGAGGTGTACTTTATTTGGTTTACTGGTGAATGTATCTGGTACCTACCATTTTTACAAATAATACTTACTATTTAGGTTGAAACCTTTTTGAGTAGAAGGGAAAATAGTTTCAAAGACTTTAGGTTGTTTAATTTTAATGCTTCAGGTTAAATTTTACTAGTTTTGCGGTCATTCCAATTTGTAGATGATGATGATTATTATTATTACCACCAAACTTACACTCTTGCAAATGTATATAGTGGTTTTATGTTAAATGTTGTGTCATTCTTGATGGAAAGATTCATTGAAATACATGTACATTTTTTAAGAGTACCTGGGCTTCCTTGGTTTCTATGTGTGTTTCTAAAAACCAGCACTGTTTCATTTGTTCATCTAGGTTATCACAGCTGCAGCCAAGGGAAAATTTTCCTTATTTTCTTCCGGTGAGGTAGCTTAATGTATTGGACTACAGAACTATGTTTTCACAAGAGCAAATGCTCTTCACTGACTCTAGTAGATGTTACAGGCATTGTAACAATACCATAGCAATTTCTCAGTATACTTTTAAGTATTTTTTCCCTTTCTTCCTTTCCACCATTCCTGTGATCAGTCTTCACCTGGTATTATTTGACTGTGTAGGATACTAGGTTGATCACACTTGCGTAGTTGACATGTAAATGAATCTCCTGGGAGTTGTCCTGGATAAATGTGTAGTTGAACATTTGCAGCTTGTGCAGCAATGGACACCAGGGATGAGTTGAGATGAGCTGCAGAAATACATGGTATGATTGGAAGGTGAGAAGAAGGAATGTAATCTCCTCATTTTAGCATCAGAACATGTTGCCTTTGTTGAATGATTTAAGGTTAACTTCAAGAATTTTCAAATCTTCCTACCATCAGGCTGGAAATGAAAGGATTTTCAAACAGTTTGTTCAGCTGTCTTGACTTTGTGTATGTGAGATGAGAAAGAGATTGAGTCAGAGCCAGAACTTATGACAAAAAATGCCTGCTCTGTGTTTGTCTAAACTGCAGAGACTTGAGGTAATCTTTGAGAAACCTGGAGAAGAAAACTACGTAGTGTAATATAGAGTTGTGTAAAAATGATGCTGTTTTCACAGATTGCTATATCTGTATTTTAGTTTTATCTTATTCATTGTGTGTTTGGAAGTATTAATCCTTGTCATTACATAGTAAATTTTATGCACTAGAGGAAAGAGGGGGATATGTGTGTGTTTGGTTTATGGCTGTTGTAAAGGACATCAGAAAGATGTGATGGACTGGAAAGAAATCTCATAGTGTCAAACCTTTAAGTGCAGAAGTAGTTATCCAGCCTGAAGATGTAATTGTTGTAAGTGAAGAAGTGTGGGGACATGTTGGCTATGAAGGATGCATTTGATAGAGGATCTCTCTGGAACTGAAGTGACTGTAGCAGAAGTTGTGGAACAGTCTGACAGTGAATAAATTTCCAGGACAAGATGGTGTGACTGAAGAGCTTTTAGAAGAACCTTGGGGATGAAATTTCTGAAGTCTTGCTTAGAATGAACATGATTTTTGAGGACTGGAGGATAGCAAATGCTCATTTTTAAAAGTGCTTCACTATCTGCATGGTTCCAAGTCTGATGCTTGTATTGAAAAACAGTAGAATTTATAATAAATGTATTGGATACCTGGATAAAAGGTACTATGGAAACTTTACATCTTCTGTACTGAGAAGCTCTTCCCCACAGTCCTTTGGAGTTCTTCAGAGTTAGCAAAATATTTGCAAGGTTGATACAGCTGTTTCAATGAAACATGCTTTTCTAAAAGGTGTGTCTGTCCCTTGCCAAAGGCATTTGATGAAAAAAGGATGTCAGTCTTAAATGGAGGATCATCAGATCAGCAGCTGACTTGCTAAAGGATAGGAAGAGGGTGTGGCAGTAAATCTTTGTCAGTGGAGTGGAGTCATAGAGAACTGTAATGCACAACTTATTTCCTAATGACCTGTATAAATGGTGTGAGTAAGGGATTGACATAGTTGAGTGAGTTGATTGATGTAATAAGGATAAGGATAAAGTGAAGAATTTTGGAAGAAGTTTGTAAAAGTAATTGGGCAATAAAATGGCAACAGCAGCACACTGTAAAAAAATGAAAAATTTACTGGGGACAAAACCACTCCTGTCTTATATAAGATGATGGACATTGAGCTGACTAGAAATCTTAAATTCTTAGCGCAAGTGATAAAGGCAGATTATATGTTAGGAATTGCTAGGAAAATTGTAGGAAACAGAACGTCATTATTCCAGTATGTAGATTTGTGATTTCTGTGTGTGTTGCGTACTATTTCAGGTCTGGTGGTCTTACCTCACAATTTTTTTTAGTGTAATAAAGCTGGAAAGAACTCAAAAATTATTAAGGTGGCACGAATGGCTTTTGTGTAAAGAATAATTAAGTAAAACATGGATTTTATAAACAGAAAAGAGACATCTAGTTTTGTACATAATTGTACATAGTAAAAAGAGGGTAAATGGATTGGTTACTGCGTGTTTCACTGTTTAGAAGTGAGGAACATTAAATGAAGCTAGCAGGAGGTGTTTTCAAAACAAATGAAATGAAGCATTTTTTATGGAATAGAGGGTTGTACTGCGAACCTTTTTGTAAGGAGTATTTCAGATGCCAAAATTTGACATGATTCAAAAGTAAAATAGGCTTTTTTGGTTTTTTTTGTTTTTTTTTTTTTTTTTGTCCAACAGAAAGCTATGTGGTTGTATAGAAAGCAGGTCCTTCTAAGTAAGGAAATATCAGCTATACAAAAAATTTCCTACCTTGAGGATAATTAGCATCTGCTGTGATCTGTGCAGATGACTGTGCTTGGAGGATATGGTTCTTGGCAAGATAGGCCTGATCCAGGCAAAAGATGCTGCTTGGTTTGGAAAACCAAGATAGGTACAGAAGACAAGAATGATGAATGTACTGATTGGTTCTTTAATACTTCATTTCTACTACACCACTTCTGTGTCTTATTAGGATAATCCTAGATGGGTGTGTTTCCTTTCAGATGTTATATATGTAAGCTTGCATGGTACTTAAAACACATGACATACAAAACCTTCTTTTTCTCCTTCATAATATTTAAACAGTGCTGTTGTATACACCTCAAGACAATGAGCTAGGCATTGTAGTTGGATACACAGGCTGTTAAACAAAAAGAGTTACAAAAGAAGTGTAAGCTGTAGCAAAAAAAATTTGTTACCAAACTTATAATACATTGTTCTCGATGGTTTTGTTTACAGGATTTTGAGTAACAATAAAATAACAGAGTTGAAGAATGGTTCCTTCTCTGGATTACACCTTCTAGAAAGATTGTAAGTACTTCTTGAAAAGCTATTTTCACTTTAAAAATTAAGTGATATACTGTTTGTTTCATTAATAATTCTGAGAACAGAATGTCTTAAATAAGGGATCTGTTATTTATTTTTATGTATTTTTTTGTGATTGAAGAGTTAACATAGCTAAGTGTTCTCTTAATATGTATGAATGAATTATTCAATAGTATGAATGGCATGTAACAGCAAAAAAGGGATAGTCTCACCTGCAGGTGAGAGAGCAGTTTCAGTGGGAATTTTACTAGAATGCTATGATAGCTGGATTTGCTTTGTTGGTTGTTTCATTATGCAAACACTATGTTGTAAAGAAAATTACTTCTTTAATTTCTTAAGTGTCAAACCATTTATTGAACAGTTGCAAAGTATATTTGCAGAGGAAGCAGATGTATTAGAGCCCCTAAGAGAGAGTGGATTTATTAAAGATTTGTTGTTGACATTTATTTTGAGAGTTTTACTGCTTACTTCACAGCTTTGGTATATGCCAAAGGTACAGGGGGATAGGAGTGAGTCTGATGGGAGTAACTTCTTGGATATCTTTTGCTTCCCATTTTCACTTTCCTTACAGATGATACATTGCCTATGAGATAAGAGGCAGCACTGTAGCTTCTCTTACAGTCAGCCTTTTTCCACCTGGTAGAAGGTCAGGATTGGCAGGTTGATCTACCTGGGAGCAAGCATAAACTTTAGAGATAAGGATTTTTCTAGGCCATTTGACTGGGAAAGTAGCCAGTTTCATAATCATCTCACAGCATCTAGGAAGAGTTCCAAATGACTTTTGCCTTCAGGGAATTAAAAGTATTTTATTCTTCCTCTAAAACTCGAAGGCTCCAATCCCAGTCAACTGACCTAAATAAATTCAAACACTTCTACTATTCCCTCTCCCGTATACCAGAAGAAAGCATCTTTTCACTGGCAGATGAGCTTTATTGTAGAAGTAAGTTGCTGTGCCAAAGAAGCAAGGTTATCAGCAGTAATGGCATTTGCTTAGGTAATAAAGGCATCTGCTGATGGTTGTTATTTGTTGAAACTCATTACAATTTTCAGGCAGGAAATACTTGAAACTCTAGTTAGTTTGAGATAATGATTTAAAGTTTCTTCTTGAATCCAGATCCTAATTTTCTTTAAAATCATAAGAATGTAGCTTTCTTCCATTTAACTCCTGTCATTTGTAAGGTTTTTTTTTTGTTATTTTAATATCTTCTTCCATGAAAAGGAAAAGAAAGCAGCAACTGGCATCAAGTTTTGAGCATTTAAAGTGAACTGGGATAGCAGTGTTTTAGAGGGCATGGTAGTCTCATGAGAATGAGAACATTCTTTATTGTGCACTATTGTAAGAGTTAAAGCATCAGCAAAAGATTAATAATGGCCAAGTGTCTTCATTATAAATGAGGGGATAACAAGTGTGCTACACTAATTATGAATTATAATATTTTCTTTTTTTTCCTTTTGTACATGCAAGGCTTGTTTAAAAGCCACAGATATTTAACCGCAGTAAATTTTTCGTCTTTAAATGTTTTGTGACCTTGGACAGAAACTACTGTTGTAATTAAAATAGTTTTTCAGACTTAAATAGATAATAAATAGTAAAAGGAAAAACAGTTGAAAGTCACAGTAACTATTTTAAACATTCACATTATGTTAAGTACTTTCAAATTATTTTCCTGATGTTTATTGTGATAACTTGCATGCCTTGAAAATTGCATTTTTTGACATTTTTTTGCTTAATTTTATTTTGTCTTACTATTCATACTTCCCCTTGTTTCCTTATTAGTGTATTGTGCTTTGTAGATAAGTTCCTTTCCCCACATTTAATTTAAGAGATGAAATGGAGATAACAGAAATAAATTGTCAGTGTTTAAATAGTTAACTCAGACAGTATGATTGTCACTTTACTGCTTACTAGGGGAGAGATTCTGTATGCATTTCATGTTTGTTTGTTCATTCCTTGTGATGTCACACTTGATAGGAAAAACATTTGCCGTTTCACTGTAGTGGTTTTCAGGTAGAGATCATATATGTGTTGATATGAGCCAGCAGTGTGCCCTGGTGGCCAAGAAGGCCAAGGGCATCCTGGCCTATATCAGGAATGGTGTGGCCAGCAGGAGCAGGGAGATCATTCTCCCCCTGTACCCAGCACTGGTGAGGCCACACCTTGAGTGCTGTGTCCAGTTCTGGGCCCCTCAGTTTGGGAAGGACGTTGAGACGCTCGAGCGCATCCAGAGGAGGCAACGAGGCTGGTGAGGGGCTTGGAACACAAGCCCTGTGAGGAACAACTGGGGGAGCTGGGGTTGTTTAGCCTGGAGAAAAGGAGACTCAAGGGTGACCTTATCACTTTCTACAGCTCCCTAAAAGGTGTTTGTAGTCAGGTGGGAGTTGGTCTCTGTCTCCAGGCAGCAACTGATGGAATCAGAGGACACAGACTTAAGCTGCATCAAGGAATTTTAGGTTGGATATTAGGAAAAAGTTTTTTATGGAAAGAGTGATAAAGTATTGGAATGGTCTGCCTGGGGAGGTGGTGGAGTCACCATCCCTGGATGTGTTTAAAAAAAAGACTGGATGTTGGACTCAGTGCTGTGGTTTAGTTGAAGTGTTAGGGCTGGATTGGACTTGATCTTGAAGGTCTCTTCCAACCTAGTGATTATGTGATATATTTAAATAAAGCCTTTAGAACAATAAATCAGAGGAATATGTCAGGAACATGTATCTGCATAATAATTGATTGAATTTTAATCAATACTGACAACTTTATAATTCATCTGTTGACATGCTAACCTTCTTTCTCCTGTTCAGTTCTTGAAAATTTTAATGAAAATGTAGACATTTTAAAATGGTTTCTGTCATTGTATTAATTTTTCTGGTAAATTTGGGGAAATGGTATTTGTAGCTGGCAACTTGTTGCACTTTAGGTTATCGTTTTACTCAAACATGTTATCACTTGACCTCATCTGCATCTGATTATTCTTCTCTGTTACTATTGAAAGGGATATAGTTTTGGGGCATATAAGCAACAAATAAAACAATAAGGAAGTGCATTAAAAATGGTGGCCTCACGTAGACATAATAAGTCATAGTTTTAATAAATAATGATATTTACAGATGTGTTAATTTATGATAATGTGAATTTGCTAATACATTATTTTGTAAAGAGGGTGATAAATTTACCAAAATAGAAGTTTAATTTTACTGGAAAGTGAAATGTATGTTAATTAGAGTAGAAAATGACTATGCTCTGTCGACTTCTATTCTTACAGGAAAAAAGTATGCAAATAAGAGTAATCAGGTCAAAACTTTTAACTGTCTTAAGTGATAATAAAAGTGTCTGTACAAAAAGATGCTAAGTAGTTTAATCTCTATTACGTTTTCACGCTAATTTGAAATTCAACAAAGACAAATGCAAAGGATCCTGCACCAGGGGAAGAGTAGCCCCAAGCACCAGCATAGGCTGGCCACTAACCTGCTGTGGAGCAGCTCTGCAGAGAAGGACCTGGGGCTCCTGGTGGACAACAAGATGTCCATGAGCCAGCAGTGCCCTTGTGGCCAAGAGGACCAGTGGTACCCTGGGGTGCATTAGGGAGAGCATTGCCAGCAGGTTGAGGGAGGTGATCCTGACCCTCTACTCAGCCCTAGTGAAGCTCAGCTGGAGTTCTGTGTCCAGTTCTGGGCTCCTCAGTAGAAGAGAGACATGGAGCTCCTGGAGCAGGTCCAGAGGAGGGGGACAAAGATGCTGAAGGGACTGGAACATCTCTGTTAGGAGGACAGGCTGAGGGAGCTGGGCCTGTTCAGCCTCGAGAAGACACAAGTGAGAGGGGAGCTCATCAATGTCTGTCAGTACCTGAAGGGAGAGTGGCAGGAGGATGGAGCCAGGCTCTGCTCAGTGGAGCCATGCAGTAGGAGAAGATGCAACAGTCAGAAACTGATGCACAGAAGTTCCACCTGAACATGAAGAAGAACTTCTTTACTGTGCAGGTGACAGGAGATAGAACAGCTTTCCCAGGAGTCTCCCACACGGGAGATACTCAAGAACCATCTGGATGCAATCCTGTTCCGTGTGCTCTGGGCTGATTGCATGTGGCAAGGAGGTTGGACCAAATGACCCCCCCACTGTAGTCCCTTCCAACCTGACCCATTGGGTGGTACTGGGAAATGTAAAAATTCAGTCATAAGTATTTGATTGATTTGCCCACAAAAAATGTATACCGCAGAGAGCCAATGAAAGGATAGGCTGACTTGGTAATGTGTATAATGTATAACCTATTTCTGTAATTTCTTACCTTGTGCTCTTCTTCATTTACCTCTTGAAAAAGCATTTCATATAGGAAGAGTCCATGGTAGCTAGTATGTTTCCCATCTGACATTTACTTTCAAGTAGTGTTAAGGAAGAAAAGATAATTTATCCAGTGGTAGGTAAGAAAACTTAATAATGTATACATGTCAATATATATGTATAGGCATAATTTGTGCCTGCAGGATGCTTTGTTAATAATTAAGACAGTCTTCATTGTGCTGGGACAGAAAGCAGTGAATTTTTAAGTACATATACATGCACTTCTAAATCATAGATAACTGGCTACTGAAATGTTTCATTGCAAAGTGTAATAAAATTAAAGGGTTTTTTTTTTCTGCATAGCAAACCGTATTTGAATATAAGTAATCTTTCATTAAGATACTTTTTACATCTTAACAAGAATGTTAGGCACAAAAAAAAAATTTGTTGGTGAGTTGCTGTTTGTCCACTTATTATGGTTTTGATAAAGGGCTGTTCCAGTTTGACAGAACATTATCTTCTGTCATGAAAGTGGTTAAACAGAGAGTTGTGTGATAGTGAAATCTGCATCCTGTGAGGTTTTCAGGCCTTTATTGGATGTAACAGTGGGGTAGTTGATCTGGTTTAGTTGTAATTTGAGCCAGAATTTGGAGTACATGACTGACCTCAACACATCCCTTGAAACCTAAGTTTTTCTACTATTGTAACATCTGTTAGTGGCCTTCACTGATGAATATGGGGTACCCTTATTTACAGTGTTATTTAGATTTAGGAGAAGATTAAGAATCTTTTAATGGATTCTCAGTGTAAGAGTGCTCTACTGCCTGGCTTGTGATTTGAGTTGTTGTGGGTGNTTCCTTGTTTTGTTGTTTTGAAGGATTCTTGACGGTGGAAGATAAAGTTAGTATAATATAAAAGATGTTACCCTAACTCAAATACTTTTTTGCATTTCTTTTGGAGAGATTTTCTTCCATTTGGACAAATATGTATCTATAGATGTATCTTATTGGTTGTGCTTTGCCAAATAAAAATCAACATTTGAAATTATTAATTTCCTGTTGCTAAAGCTGAAATATAGTTTATATAAATGTATTCATTGGTGTTAAAACCAGCAAAAACATTAAAGCCAAACACAACTTTCTAGTAAGGTTGTCTCCCTCACCTCCCTTTTATGTGAGAAATACAAGTCTGTTGGTTTAACCACCACTGTAATTTCTTCATTTAAAGACTGTCCTACATGCTGCAATCGTGGTAGTTGTACCAGCCTATGTTGCATTAACATCTTTCGCTGTTTCTGAAGAACTGCTAGACATGTCAGCACTGTTAATTTTGAGATTGTTTGGTATTTCTTTTGTTTCACAGTTTTCCTCTGCAAATACTTTTTGGTAGATTGATATACAACTAGTGCCTACCCAAGGACTGCCACTGTGAAGGGTAAAAAACCCCAGCCAAACAGAGACTCCCCATCTGTTGTAGCTGCAGGCTAAGTCTTAACACTTTGGACATTCATTGATATGAATCCATTGCTGTGGATTTATGAAAGGGCTGTATCAGGGATCTTTGAATTCATGGAGTGAAATCAAAGATCCCTGATAGTCTAGACTAGTGGATTTCCAAGGCATGTTGTGAAGGTTTTTCTCTCTCAGTGGTTTCAACAGTGAGGTTTTAAGTGGGAGTTATGTGATTTTAAATAAAAATTTGAAATATGAACAGTAAGTAATTTTTCTTCCCTACTTCAAAGATGGTAAATTAATGATGAATACCTTTTATTAGTCTCAGATTTGCCATGATCTGGTATACCAGGGTGTTTATATGCCTGAAGGAGCCAGTTCTTCAGGCTCCTGGTACTACTGCACTGGAAGTACTTGGCAGTTCCTGCCGCCGTAGCAAGGGAAGAAAATGAAGTTAAGAGAAGTGTGTATATGAAAATTAATTTACTGCAAGATGAATTTAATGTATTTCAGGTATTTAAAATGTTTAGGTAGAGCATTCAAGCGTGATGTGTGTGCCATGACGCTGTCTGTTGTACCATGATTGGTTAATCTGTCTGCAGGAAATGCTGTTGTGAAATCTTGAGATGAATTATATTTTTACTCATGCATATCTATGCGATGGTAGATGTAATCCTCTTGTACAGTTCTCTTTCAAGCAGAATTATTAATGTTGTGGTAGATGTAGGAGATCTTTTTTCTACTCTTGCAAATTCAGTCACTGCTTTTGAATGAAAGTACTATTTTTCTTGTCAAATCTAGGATGTTCGGATATGACCAAGGAGTGAGAAACTTTGCATATAGTAATAAGTGCCTGTGAAGTTTCAGATAGTAGTACATCTAGTGTGACTAGGGAGGTGGAAGTAATTTTAGCATTTGTGCAGTGATAAAGTTTCTTCAGAACTGTATAGATGCTATCAGCTGCTTTCTGTGACCTTTGAAATTAAGCTGTATCTGCAGAATATCTCAAGTTAGGAGTTAAAACTCCCTATATCACTTGTACAATTAATAAAGCAGTTTAATTTAATGGTTACTTTACATTTCTCCTTACAGTCTCTGGGAACTTAAAATTTAGAAATTTCCTCTGAAATTTTTTCACCAGCTGCATTTGGGATTTTCAGCCAGGTCTTTGCTATTGTGCCAGCAACATCAGTGGAAATTTTCAGTGTTGGGTCTTCGCTATATTTTTAAGATCATGTTTTGCTTTTTTTGGTAGATGTTGGGCACTACTGAAGTATTGAAAATTGGATAGGCTACAGAAGATAACATGTGCTAGACAGTATCATACTGTGTAATAAACAGGTGTCTCACCCTGCGTAGATGTAACCTGTTCACACTGTGGCAAAGTATCTTTGAGGCTATATCATTTCATGTGATACAACTGATAGAATGTTTAATGGAATACACATGCTGTTTCTGTTCCTCCTTGTAGTTAAAATATAGATTTTTCCAATTTTGAAAGATGCTGTGTTAGAGAAAGTAAAAATCTGTTGTTGGGGGTTTTTTTTGGTACTTTGTTCTGAGTTTTCTTGGGGGGTTGGTTGTTTTTGGGTTGTTTGGGAGGGGGTGGGTTTGGGTGGGGTTTTTTTTGAGGTTCTCAAGCAAATTGAGACAAGTTACATGTATCTTTATGAATATCTCTATTTTAAAGTGTAATATATAGTAAATGCTGTGTCTTAATTTTTCTCCACAGGGATCTTAAGAACAATCTTATTAGTACCATAGATCCAGGAGCTTTTCTGGGGCTTTCATCTTTGAAAAGACTGTAAGTAGTATATCTAGCTAGTCAGTTTAAACAGAACAAATAAAAAACTCCTCAGAGAGAGTAAGTCTTAGCTTCTGGAAGTTTAGACAGCAAAGTTATTATATATTAAAAGTTGAATATCTATATATGCTGTTTAAATATATACATGTGTTGCAGAATAAGGACTTTACAATTAAAATTGTAAAACAGGTATGTTTTATTTCTAGCTGGGGTGCATGGGGGGTATTTCCACCATACATGTGTACCTGGTAAGACAGGTTCCAGTTTTAAAAATACACATTGATCCCACAAGCTCACACCTCCCTGCCCGCCCATTGCCTGCCCATTCTCCGCCTCTTTGCGCTTCATACTATAATTAGCCTTCTGTGGTGCCTTCTGGTGGTCATGGGCAGGGGTCTTCTTGATGAAGTAAGAGGTCTTCCTCAGGTGTTGCTTTTTGACCTCGTCTCTGGGCGGGTGCAGTGGAGGTTTGGCTAACTCTCAGGTCAGTTTGTCCTGGCCAAAACCAGGAGCCTGGTTTTTGCTGACTCCTTAAGTAAAAGGTTCTGCTTTATCGGGTTTCTACAATACTTGAGGTCTTGCTTTACTGAGTTTTCACAATATATATCTTACCTTTATGGCCTTTACCTAGCAACTGTATTTTTATGTGTTCTGTTACAAGTTGTTTCTACCTAGCAAGATACATTCCTACGTGTTCTGTTACAAATTATTCTTTCTGCTTTTACAAACTTGTTAAATAAACTATATATATTTGTTTCCCTCCACCCACCTGAGTACATTATATGCTTCTAAAGTTCTGAATTTTTGTAAACATACGTGTTTCTTAGATCACACACACGCATGTATAAAACAAAGTCTGCTTTCAGTCTTATGACTGAAGAACATCTGCTGCTTGTGGCTTGGCAGCCTCCCTTGTTCTGACAGTCGCTTGTATTATGCCTTTTTTTGTACTTGAGTGGCTTGAAACCTCGCTGGGTGGACGTTTGGTCAGAGCTTTGATTCCATCAAGTCTTGTTTTGTTGAATGTTAAACTCGTGATTTTTATTTTCCAAAGGTCACAGTGGAACATAGAGTCCCTTGCTATTAATACTACACCGAAGTTACAGCACTGTTAATGCTGCTTTATTGAAGGTTTTGCCAACACTCCCATTAACATATTTTTGGGGGATTTATCAGCTTTGGCTGTAAAAGTTCTGTACCAGATGAAACTTGAAAAACAAAAACTCAGCATTATTGCTTTCTTTTTCCTTTTCTTTTTTTAAAACACTCTTCAGATTTTTGTAATATTGTTATAGCTTTTAAGTCTTAGTGATTTTGGTACTACCTCCCCCATCCTGTTTCTTTCTTAAATTTTTAGAGTATATATGTTAATTTGTAACTGATCAGATGATTTGGCTCACTTAAAAGGAAAGTATGTTGGTAATTGCACTTCTGAAAACCTTAAAAGTAAAACTGAAGGACCAATTCTGGATCATTATTACTTGCAAGCTTAATTTTTATTACTTTAAGAATTTTTGGCAATTTGATTCGAGACCTATACTGAAAAATATATAACTTTTAAGTATTTATTGAAATATAATTATAGGAGTGGTCTTTTTATGTATAATAAATGCACTATTATAGGTCTCTGACATATTTAAAAACTAAGTGATGTACTCTGTGTGTGTGTGTGTGTGTGTATATATATATATATATATTTATAAACCCCCATATATAAGTACTGCACAAGTAGGAAAATTTGCTAGGTAGGGATGTAAGCCAAGACTGCTTAAGGGAATTTATTGGTAAGTCTAGACTTGTTGAATTGTATATGGACAAACTATAATTAGTTAAGAGATGGATTAAGGAGTCTGTGTGCATGTGTATACACCCTTATAGCAGTACCTTGTGGGTTTTCCTGAAAAAGACCAAATATACATGTGGTGCAATCTGTTACTCATGAATTTTTGTTCAAATGCTTCTGTTAGCAGACTGTATGTCATTTGGAAATAAACCAGCTTGTTCCAATTTTTCCTTTTTTCTATTTGTAGTGACTTAACTAATAACCGAATAGGCTGCCTGAATGCAGATATATTTAGAGGACTTGTAAACCTTATTAGATTGTAAGTATAATTTGTCCTATATAAATATCCTTAAATTTTAGCCTTGTGTAAGTCAACCTTCTTTGTTTCAAGGGGAGTAGTTTATTTACGTGTGCTCTTGAAAGACAGCCAGTGCCTATGGTTGTGGTTTGTTACTCAGTAGCAAGCTTACAAACAAGTGCTGGGGCCAACCCAAACCACGCTATTCAGTGATTGTTGGCCGTGCAACCATTCTCCAGTTTCTTAGAATATGTAGCTGGGATGGAGACTAGGAGACTGTACCAAATATTTTCTTTAAATATTTCAGCCTTGTAGACTCTTTCAGTATCCATGCCTTCTACAGTGGTATTGCTGTCAGTCTGTTTTGCTGGCAGTTTTGCATGTTTTGAAGTTCTTCATTTACTTTAAGAGGATAACATGTAAGATTATGAAATATTTCTTTGCTCTGGTTGTTAGTTTCTTACACACAGTGCTTTCACTGATATATAGAAAGTGGTATGGTTAATATTTTAAAAAAGCATTCTGATAGATTGAACATGCTTCTTAGAGCATGTTAATAGGAAGACACCAGTTCACTGTTAACAACAAAAATTAATTTTACACTTCTTGAAATCGATGTTCAACATCTGCCAGTTGTCGCTTTAAATAAAAGTAAAGTCTCTGCATTTACTTTTTTTTTTCCAATCTTAAAATTTTTCAACTAAACCAGGAGTATTAGAGAACAGTTTATTTGGAGATTTTTGCTAGGCTATTGAGACCTGATTATAATTCTTATAGTCTTGTGAACTAATTACAGTGTCGTAATAGTGCCTTGTAACTTTTAAACATGCAGTTAGATTGAAGAGAAGTGTTTTTTTCACCTGTCATTTATATGAGGATGAGTTCATGATACTTTTATTTCTCAGGAATCTTTCTGGAAATCTGTTTTCTACACTTACACAGGGAACATTTGATCATCTTGGTTCGCTAAAGTCTCTGTAAGTACTTGCCGCGTCTAGTCCTACATTATTCTGAGAAAACAAAGCCGTTTTCTCATCTGGGCTTCCAAAAGTTTTATTCTATGTACATCATTTATTAATTTATAGTAAATAAATAGCATTTTACACCTTTATAGCAAAGGGACCAAATACTTTTAAGCAAGGTCTTAGTCCTTGATGAACACTATAGTTTTGTTACACATAACAGTGGGTAAATCTCAGCCTCATGTTCCTTTGCTCTCTCTTGGTTTCATGAGTTGTAATCTTGTGTAAGAAAGAAAGTAAATGAAATAAAAGAAGTGCTGATTATTAGCTTATGCTTTTCCCTGGTAGTCATGACAGTTGGTTTACTGTTCTGGGACTTAATCAAAGGCTTTGGTTTCTGTGTTTGACACTGAGTTAATTACTTGTTTATATTTATAAAGGAATGTTTCTTTATATGTATAAAAGAAGGTTTCTTTCCCTCCTTCATCCCTTTAATTGTTCATAAGGTGTTAGTTATTCCTGGTATTTTAGTTGCCTGCATAAAGTTGCTGTCCAACAACACCACAGATGTGACAAGAGAACTTGGATATAATAGTTGTTATTAACAACTATCTGGAGGAATTCATGTGAACAAACACCAAATGGGGTTTCATAGGAATGTTGATTTAGTGTTTGTAGTGTTCTGCCTATGATGTGTTATCCTCTAGACATCTGCAAAAAGAAAATGTTTTCACTAGTGGTAAAAATAAAAACCAATGTCAACATAGCCATATGTTTTGCTACATTTTTACCTGTTTCTAAACACATAAAATATTAATTTCAGAAGAGATAAAATTAATTACTTAATCCCTTAATTTAGCTGACTTCAGCAAACATGTAAAGGGAATTTGGTATGCCTTTTTACTAGAAAGTACTGAATTATATAGAGAAGACTGAGTCAATTAAAAGCCTTATGATTTTCATGTAAAGCAGAATAAAATTGTGTGAATAGTGCTTCTGAAAAGAGAAATACTTGAGCTATTTTTATTTCTGTTGATTTTACTGCTAAAGCCTTTGATCACTACAGTGAAGCAATGAAGTATCTTCTTAGGTTATGATGGTGCACATTCAAGCAATTCTTTCTTATTGCTCACTTGAAGTAGCATGAACACTTTTCATGAAAGAAATTACTAGAATTATTTTCATGTATTGGTATTAGATGTTCCTCATATTTATGGAGAGGATTCCTTTTCTGAGGGAATATGTCCTTTGTCCTCAGAGTACAGAGGATTAGAGTAACTTCCAGTAGGTAGATTTAGGCAACTCCACTGTAGTCTAGACTTTGCTTGTTGCCTTTGTTGTCTGTGACAATGAGAGGTGTGGCACAACTGTTAAAGTCAAACTTTCAGACCTTGGAATTCTGCAGTTTGTCACCATAAATGCCTGTGTTTTGTTGCAGAGAATTTCAGACTGATTATCTTCTTTGTGATTGCAACATACTGTGGATGCATCAGTGGTTAAAGGAAAGAAACATAACTGTACGTGAGACTAAATGTGCCTATCCCAAGTCACTTCAGTCACAGACAGTGACTGGTGTTAAACAGGAGCTTCTCACCTGTGGTAAGCACTCCAGGCAACTGATACTTGTTTTCTAATTTATTCCATGTTCTGTTAATGTTAGTGAACGACTTTTTTGCTTTGTTTAATTTCCCTAAAATTCAACAGTTAAATGACAGTGGTAATAGGTTGATCAAAGGTTGATCTTGACTTGTGATTCATTATTGCTCACTTTTGGAAATAAATAATAAATAAATAAATTGATGATGGTGGATGTTAGTTTGTAGAAACAAAGAATAAATAACTATCGATAAACTCCTTTTTCCTGCTAATCTGTATTTTTCAGAGATCTTTACCTAATTATCACAGGAGGAATCAGAAACTGGTAGTTTCTTTCCTAGGTCTAGCTGTGTGATTTCAGATATGTGAATTATTCTAACCCCAAATTTCTGAAGTTAAAAGATCTTCATTTTATTAGTTGCTTTCCTGTGTGGTGATTCTGTTCTTGATTAGCCTTCTTATTGTGATATAACCATGACCAACTTGCTTCTTTTTTTATATTGGAATTATTCCAACTGTAAAAATAAAAACTCATATGTTACTGTGATTTTGAAGTCCAAGTGAAAAACTGGGAAGAACTAAAATGCATAATTACATTTTTCCTTCAAGTTTGTATTTTCCACTCTTTTAGATATGGACTAGCAAAGGAGTCTTGAAATATATTACATTAAAGGAATACACATTTTGAAAAAGGATAGGATGATAATTTGTGTTTTTCAATATCCGATGCAATAAATGTAGTTTTTATATGCATCTTGCCAGATGCAACTTTATATTGATACACTAAATGAGTATCAATTATTTATATATCTTCCTCCTCTTTTGAAAATTAGGTCTGTAACAGATTCTTGCTGTTAATTGTGGTTTCATGTCTTGAATTCTAGAACCACCGCTCGAATTACCATCTTTCTATATGACTCCATCTCATCGTCAGGTGGTCTTTGAAGGAGACAGTCTACCCTTCCAATGTATGGCTTCATATATTGATCAAGACATGCAAGTCTTGTGGTATCAGGATGGGAAGATAGTGGAAACTGATGAGTCCCAGGGTATTTTTGTTGAAAAAAACATGATTCATAACTGCTCACTGATTGCAAGGTGAATCCATAGTGAGAAAATATTTTTCCTGCCTCTTACTTTCTGCTCTGGTTTAGTGACTATTTCCATAACCAGTAAGGCCCTCTCATGTCTCAGTGAACATGTACACAGAAACATCCCTAGCAGGGAAGTACTCTTCACACATCTCCTATTAACAATAAAGTTGGAGGAAGGAGGTCTAGAGATTTGGTAGGTCAGACCTACATGCTTAAAATAGTATTAAATAGAGGAAGTTGCAGTTGGATTTTAATTTTCTACAAGTTTCACCCAATGCATTCATTTAAAATATGTTTGTGGTAGGATACATTCATTTTCATGGAATGTTAAAATTACGAAAATGTTGGAAACAAGGCATTTAACTGAATTGCTCATGGATTCTTTACTCTTCCTTTTGAGCACACCACAGTTAATATTGTTCTCCAGCAGAGATCTATAACTGTAATTTATTCTGTCTGCAGCAGATTGTTGACTTATTCAGCATCTACTGAGTGGTTATATATCCTGTAATTGTATTAGTAAATTAGAGCGTCAAATGTTTATAACAAATTATGCATTTGGGAATTTATTTTCGTTTGGCCTTTCTAAACAACTAAAAATTTTGTCTTGAATAGCAATGATAACACTTGAGGAATTTGGACTTCTCATCTCTTCTTTCTGAAGTCTGGGGACTTTTTCCTATGGCTATTCTTTTTGTTTCCTACCTTGGCAAAACTAAAAGCCCGAAGAATAGTAAATACTTCTCTGTTAATTACAGTACACTGAGATGTAAATAGTTCTGATTTTATAAGATCACTCATGTCTGTATGTAATTTGATGTTTCTTCCATTGTCTTTCTGTACTTAATTCGTCTTTTACCAAAAGCTTATATAAATGTTATTGCAAGACTGTTTGATTTTATTCTTTTATTTTATCTTTCCAGTGCACTGACAATCTCAAACATTCAGGCTGGCTCCACGGGAAACTGGGGTTGTCATGTACAAACCAGACGTGGGAATAACACAAGGACAGTAGACATTGTGGTGTTAGAAAGTTCTGCACAGTACTGCCCTCCTGAGAGGGTTGTGAACAATAAAGGGGATTTCAGGTTAGTAACCTCAGGTTTTTTTCAGAGTTAAAAAAAGTCCCTTTAATTTTGCTTCTAGCTAAGATTTTATGCATTAGAGGCGCCTGTGTGGATGTTTGCTTGTAAATGGTGTGTAATAGATTTTTATCTGTTCTAAATTACTGTGTGTTGACAGAAGTGCAAGAAATTATACTATGAAGTGTTATACTCTGAGCCTGGTAACACACCCTTGAAAGATATTTAAACTAACCTATGATTCTTGAAATATATAAATGAAATTATTGGAATAGTTAAACTTCTGTAGATTACCTCTAAGACAAAGTTAGACCACATACTGACAGGGGGGTTTCTGCCAGGTTATCATTCTCTTCTTAAAAGCCTTCTGCTCCTACATGACAAAATATGCAACTACTTTAAGAAATATGCAACATAGTTTGCATCTTCCCCCCCCCCCCCNGCTACTTTCTTTTAATGATTGTTGGGACTGTAGTGGTAGCTGTGATATTCCATTGTTTTGAGTGTTGCGGAGTATTTTATCTTTTGTTCTTACCTCTTCACCTGTTTTCCCTTTTCTGATCTTTCTGCTGCTGGTCACTCTAACAACACGTTACTCCTGGAGGTGCCAGCTGTAACAGATAGCTTCTGTATAGATTCTCTATATGTAAGGTAATTCCCTTTATGACTATTCTGTGTTTTACCTCCCTGCAGTAGTTCCTACTGAGAATTAGTGTCTGCAATAGCATTGTGTTCACTATAGTGCGTAGGGTTTCTTAATGTTGTATTAACTGCTTTTATCCACTCATTTATCCACTTTTCTTATGCTGCTTGGCTGTGTTGATCTTCTGCTTGGTCTTTTGTTTACAGTTAGAAACTTTTCCTTTCCCTGTGTGCATTAGAGCTTTTAAAGTCATGCTCTTGGTATATAGCTGATCTAAGACCATGTATTTTTTATATTAAGAAATGGAAAGTAAGTTCAACCACATTGCAGGGGAGGGAAAAACAAGCTTTCAACTGCAGAAGACCTCCAGTTGTAAGAAAAATTCACTTAAAGTCCCGGCTGAGAGCATTATTTCCAAGCTGATCTCCTTTATGTTCATCACTTGGACAATTTGAGAAGGGTTGAGTATGAGGAACTATTAGTAAGGGGATTAGTGTTAAGATCACTTGCTGCACAGAGGCAATTTAGAATTACTGAAGAACTTCACTTCCATATTGTAAGGAATTATTTATATAAGTAACTCTGTGCATGTTCTCTTTTTACACTGTGATGGTTTCAACTGCAGGGATAAGCATTACATTAGAAAAGGAGAACTTCCTGCTTTAGATAAAAGGCAAAGAAAGTCAAACAGACGCAGGTTGTATTCATCAAAGAACACATCTATTTAAATCACTTATGCATTTTTTTTATGATACAAGTGTGAATTGTTCTTCTTTGATTTGCCATTAGAGGTGAAAACAGATGGTAAAGGCTTATTTCAAAGTGTTTTCCATTAAATTAACCTGTGCTGTTCAGTGACTGTTCAGTGTAATAGGATTTACCCCCTCTGGAATTCAGTAGGAAGAAATAAGATTTCAGGAAATGTTCAGCTTATCAAAAAGTTCACTGTGTCGGGGTTTACTATAACAGACTTCCTCTTGTAGTTAGGATAGAGTAATAATAAAGAGTAATTTTTCACCTTTGAGAGCATATGGAAATAAGGCTCTGACTAGTGAGAAAATGGTTCTGAGCAGATGGCTGTAAATGATCCTAGGTGTATTTGATTTTATAGGTTTTTTTTAGTTGGAGCTGGTTAGTCATTTTAGCTTGGATGGTATTTCCAAACTGGCATCTAGATTTTTATCCCTGCAGAGATGGGATAGCAAAGAGTAAGAAAGGAGGGTGTTTGTCTTCAGTGTCTTTGTCTCAGTATTAGTTCAGCATAGTTTGTAAAGGTTAGACAAAAACTTCATCCTGGAATCTGTTTTCTTTATTTTAAATATTCTAAGTCTTACTCATATAATCTCCCTGAGTATTTTACAATCAATGATTAATTGAAAATACAATTTGTATGTTAAAATACTTCCACTTCACTAAATCCTTTAACTGTTGTGCTTAGCATAATTTTATGCTCGTAGTTGATAGAATTCTTTTTTAAGAATTACGTTTTTGAAAAGTGTTACTCATTGGGTGTAATATATTTTAAAACTATAATCATCATGCTGAATTTAGAGATTTACTAAGATGTAATAAAAAGAGACTGGACTATCTGTAAACTAATGAAATTATGATATAAAAATTCATTGTAACTTTGTAACTGAAAGTTACTGTTCGTTTAAAGAAATGAGTGCTTTCAAAACAGAATTAATATGTATGAAAGAAAGGATTCTTCTATAATCTCATGGTCTGCCTTTTTCTTTCCCTCTGAAATGGAAGTGCTTAAACGTAAATGAACCATCTTTCCCCTCACAGCTGTCTACACTCATGTATGTGTGATAAATTTTGAGCACCTAATTATACAGCGTAATGAAATAAGAGTGTTAATACAGCCCAAATTTGCACTTCTGCTAGCAGTTGGGTAAACTGTGAAAGATATTCAAGCTTAGACTCACAAGAAATTAAGAATACAAACCTACATATCCTTTGTTTGCATGGTAAGAATTTAATGCCATTAATCTAACCTTTTGAGCTCTGCTGGAAGGATGTCCTCTCTGGCTTCTTGGAAACTGGAGAATGCCTCTTTAGCTTATGTCATACAGGTATTGGGAAGAAACAGTTAATGACTGAGAATGGTACAGCTTAACATTCATTTAGCAAAACTAGGAAATAAGGGAAATGTAGTTAAAGCTAAAATCAATTCCCCTCTCTCATTCACCACTGGGCTGCAAAGAAACTTGTACCTACACAAGGGGTTTTGTGCGTGGGAGAGGAAAGAGGATAAGGGACGCTGTTGCTTGAAAGTGTGTCTCTCCGTGGCACTGTGCATTTGTGGTTTTTTTGTGATGTAAGATTATGGCACAAAGCTGTTGAGTTTTAAATTGCCCACCTTTTATGTCCGGTTTAATAGAAAGCTTTCTAAATAGTTATACAAATAATACATTAGTCTTAGCAGTAAAATGTTTCTGTGCACATTTAAATTTGTTCTAAAGCATAGACTATAAGACTACCTGGCATTGCTTGTATTCTTTTGAGAAGATCATGGCAAAAGATGATAAAATGTTGTGTAGGGACATGAATGCAAAGTAAACTCAGAGAGAATGAAAGGACAACAATGAAAGAGAGGGGTAATAAAAATAGGGAAAGTGGAGATAAGAAGAGGGAGAAAAGGCAAATAACCTTGTGATAATCTAATAACCTTTGAAGTAGTGTTCTCACTTTTTTCTGTTTGATGGCTATAGAAGTTCTAGAAGATATAGCTTAGAAATAATACTTGTTTAAAAGCATAGTAATTAAAGCTCTCCTGAAAAATCTGTTTTACATTTGAGTTCTAGTCTGAGAAACTCTGTTTTGTGTTTTTCTACTTCTTTAGCACTAGATGTGAATAGTGAGAAAAGGAACAGCATGTGCCATATTTCAGTTAAAATATTTATTTTGGAGGTTGTGTCATAAAACCTCTGTCAGGACCACAGAATTTAAATTATTCCAAGGCCATGTGACACTCAGTCTGTAATGTGATACATTCAGTGAAAACTGAGCTGACCACACTTCTACTGAAAATGCTTTGGAAAAATACAACTTCTAGAAAACTGTAAAGACAGAGACAGGTACTCCTTTCGAAGTGGCATCTTTAATGTTGAAACTTAATATAAAAATTTCAGCATTGATAAATGCTGAAAATTTGGAAATTATGTTTTGGTATTCCAGTGCCAGTGTTTCTGGAAACCTGACTTTGCATTCTAGAAGTGGAGGTTTGAGTGTATTATGCAAGGTATTTGTGGGCCTGCAGGTCTCATAGCAGCTGTGCCAGCTGATTTATTAGTTGTCCTCATCTGCCTGTTTTCTTTTTGGCTTGGTTCTCTGAAGGCTTATTATAAATAGTTAAAAATTGGGAGCGCAGAAGTATTTCATCTTTGTACTTGTTTTTCCAGTCTGTGTTCAATTTGAGCTTATTTCAATTTCTTGCTACTGACATTTCAGAGACTTGGATAAGTGTACATATATTGTATCCTGCTGTCCCTTCCTCCTTCCCTTCCCAGCAGATGCATAACGTGTTCTCTCCACGATCAGAGTTGGCCAGACATGGTCCAGTCTGATGTTTTGTTAGCTTGCTGAGGTGCATGTAACATTGCACTAAGGTTACTGCTGGAATTGTGGCAATTCACAACAATACTGTTGTAATTTTTTCTGAGAAGATTTTTGTTCTTTCTTTTGTGTTCTTCTTTACAGTTAAAAGATGTTAAAATCCTTATGTTACCATTGCAGAATCTATATCTGTTCTTTTAATTAATTTACATTCTCCGAAATACCCCAATATGATTCCAGGCATTTAAAATCTGTGCTAATTATTTTAAAATTTTTTTCTTCTTTCTTTTAACTACCTTCATTGTCACCAAATCTGGTATAAGTTTTCCTTTCTGGTATTGGTTGATGGTGACACTTGGCTTAATTACTTGAAGTGGCTGCTGAGGCTCTGAGTGTGCGTGAATGAATATTTGCTGGGCTGGATGAAGCTCTGCTGGATATCCAAATAATCTTCTATCTCTTCGAGTATTCAAATACTCTAGTGATGGCCATAATAATAAGTCTCCATTTCTTAATGAAATTATGTGGATACATACTACAATACGGAGAGCTAATCTGTAATGTCAAAGATTACTGATCCTTTTTTCCTAGTTTAGTTTGTTGTATTTATCATCTAGTCTTTTCCATTAGTTCTCTTACTTAGAATTCTTTTATGGTTGTTGCAGTGACTTGTGTGGTACTGGGATGCCACCAGCAACTATGTTTTTGCTACTTCTTGCCCAAACTTGGTTCAGGCCATTTTGACTATTACTTAAGTGTGTCTCTTCCATTACTGAACATGTTACAATTGTTCTGTTGGAATTAATTAAGAATAAATGGGAATTTAAGATAGAGAAGACTTCTAGTATATCCTAAAGGGTTAATATTTTCTATCACTTCATATAATTGAGAAGTGTAGATTTTTGCCTTAGTCCATCCCTGGACTTCATTATCTTCTCTCAGGAAGAAGAACTGTGATAAATTCTAGCATCTTCAGTAAGAGGAGTTACTTAACTGATGAATAAGGAGGGAAAATGGTGCTGACTTCTTCAGTTTATTTGTGTTGGCAATATTACTTAAATTTTTTATTTCTTGGAAATGGAACATCCTTCAAGGTGTTTACTTTATCCTCCTGCCAACAGAGAATTTTTTTTTTCAAATGTGGATATGTTCTTAGCATTTCTTAATTTAGATGATCGTAGTGAATAAACAGCCATTTACTGTAATGCAGTCCAGATATAAAAGCAAACTTTAAAATCACAGTGTAATCTAACAGATTTTTTTGTTTGACCAGTTCCAATTTTGGACTCAACTGCTTTGTACAAGGCCCTTTGAAATACTTAAAATTTAGAAAAACTATGTTAGCTCTAAAGACTCTTAAAGGAGCTTGACATAATGAGACTACAGAAAACCTGGGATGAATCAGTGAAGCTCACTTGCTCTCAGTTTTAGTTAAACCTTACATGTTGGATTGTTAAATTTGATATACTGAGCATTCTGCAATTTAGGTATGTATGCTTTTTGCTTCCACAATTTAAGAGTTAGTGCTCTGAATGATAAAATAGTGCTTATGCATATAACAGGGTAGAGAGCCACAAGCAAGGGCAGGCAGACTGGCTCCTGTTCCTTGTCCTTGTCCCTTCTGTCTGCTCAGCATTGCACCTTAATTCAGGCATGGTTTTCTTCTATTCTTATTTTTTCCTTGGATCAGTTCTGCTTTAATGAATGATCAGTGTATTAAAGATGTATTGCAATTTATTTTCTGGGGTTTTTGTTGTTTTCTGTGTTTGTTTGTACAGATAAAATATGCAGTAAAATTAGAGGAGAAAGTGGAGAGAATGTTAGGAGTTTTCTTAAGAAGGGCATAGTTTCACATACCTTGAGTGAAAGAAAATCTTTTCTCCTTTCTTGACATTAAAAACAAATTTTTTCCCATTAAATTCTATTTGGTATTTTGTTTGCAAAACTGGTCAGAGTGGTTGTACTACTGCTACTAGTGTTTCTTGAATTCTGCAAATGTAGTCTTCTGTTCATATCTGCAGTTTGGTACGATTATGAATGCAATTGTTTGATGCATGTGTAGAGGACAAGTAGAAAGCGAGTATCAGCTTGTTTTTATAGTGTTAACAGGGAATTTTTCATGAAGTAGGCAAGGTTTTTTATCAAAAAATTGTAGACTATTTTTAGTTGTTTTATAAGCACCTTCTTCTCTCCACCTGAAACTTCATGAAAGAATTCAAAAAAGCATGCTAGCATTAGAACTCATCCTTTTAATAGACAGAAATATGAACAGCTTGAAAATGCTGAAGATGAGCCAAGGTGGCCCTTTAAATAGTTTAGAGATGCTTCATTTTGAGTGTCTCTTTATTTCATGTTGTAGTGCTTAATCCTTTTTATTTACTCGTCATGTAAATTTGTCTAAATGTGAGGGGTTTTTTTTCCTTTTGACTCCTCAGGTGGCCCAGAACATTGGCAGGCATCACAGCATACCTGCTGTGTACACGTTATTCTGCTGGCAGTGGGATATATCCTGGCAACTCACAAGATGAGAGAAGAGCCTGGCGCAGATGCGACAGGGGAGGGTACTGGGCAGATGAGGACTACTCCAGGTGCCAGTATGCAAATGATGTGACTCGAGTTCTTTATATGTTCAATCAGGTAATTTGTGCATTTCTGTAAAACCAAATTATGGAAATTTAATTAATGAAAATAAAAACTCAGAAGACCCTTTATCTTCTCCAAGCTGGAAATACTGGTGGTCTAGATAGGTTATGATGGACACATGCCTCTGAGTACAATACTGGAACTTGTAGGTTTGGGTTAAAAGCTTGGTTTAGTATCTGTTTTGAGTGCCTCTAGATTGAAAGTGCAAGGTAGATTTTATTCTTTGTACTTACCTAAAGCATAAGAAAATGGCTTGTCATGATTATTTTTGTCAGTTGGATGCCCTGTTCTGCCCATATGCTATAAAGAAACATGGCAGACTTAATCTGTAATGAGAACAGCCCTTTTCATTATAGTAGTAGAGAGCAGTCAGACTCTGCTCTGCCTTTGTTGCTGTAAACCTTTGATAGATTCAGTATGATTGATAAGGATTAGTTAAAGTATTAAGTATTAGCTAGGCTTCTTTATCTGGTAGCACTTACCAGGATCCAAGAGAGTATTCTAGAATGTAAATTGTAGCTATAAAATAAAATTTTTCAGCTCCAACTTCCTTTTGAGGTTTATGTAGTTAATGCATACTTCCACAAATGCCGTTCTGCAGCGATGTACCCAACCTCATCTGTGTAAGTGCCATGTTGGAAATGACTTCATAAGGCTTTGACCTTCTGGTTTAAGGTTGTTTTCCAACTCGTGCGTATGGATGCAACAAGTAAAACCATGGAAATATGAGATTGTGTTTGGTGTGGTGTTTTGGAGTTTGGTGGTTGTTTTTTTGTTTGTTTTGTTATTAATAATGCTTGGTCACTGGAGCTGATGATGTTGGTAGCACCACTTATGTTTAACCTGGGGCTGTGGTGCTTCTCTGAGCCCAGAGTAGGATTTCTACATGTTGTGTGGGTTTGGAGTGTTCCAGTTCATCTGACATTATTTTAGGGAAAAACTTCACACTACCTATCTGAAGCACCTCAGCCCCTAGCTGGGACAATTGGATCTAAACTGGTATTTTCCCCTTTGGGATGTCTTAGATTTATATACACAGTGAAATTTTGATGTCCAGTTGATTGGGCTAACTCCAGATTGAAGCAAAAGATTTGTATTGCCTATTGTGTAAGATGGGCTGACTTGCTCCCTCTGTGTTCAGGTACTTAATAATGCTGACATAGCTTTTTGTTCTCCTGCTCTGGTTCCGTGAGGACCCCTGAGCGCTGGCCAACAAAGATGGCAGGAGTGAGAAGGAAAAAAAGGGAATGCCTGTTCTGGCCCCAAAAAAATTTAGAGGTTGACATAACTATTCTATTTTACTGCTTTATATTCCTAGCACTAGAGGTCCATGCCATGGCTTGGTCACTTGAAACAGGTTTGAGGGCTCAGATGAAGAGTGTGCTTTCTTAATGACTGGTTAACAAGAGAGAGATGATGCTGGGGATCACTTTGTACTTTTCTGGAACACAGAAAGGTTGAGTGTTAGCTTAAATAGAGCTTCAGTGCTGCTGGTTTGCTTTTTTCTCACCTGGGAATTCACATTTTTCTGCAAGGTCTGTGACAACTCAATGCCATTCCTGCCTATGTACTGTAGCCCAGCTGCTCAAGAGCCTAGATAACTTAAGTTTGTTATAACTGCTTTTGGTTAGCCAACATTTTTCAGGTTGTGGAAAAATGTTGCCAACTTTATATTAGGAAGTTTGAAGTTTAAGCATCAGACTGGTGTCTTCAGAAAAGCAGAAGAATAATTTTCATGTGTGAAGTAGATAACCAAACAGATGTACACAGGTATTCTGTGTTGAAATTTTTTTAAAGGGAGAAGGGGAATGTTTTGGATGTGGGAGTTGTTTTTATTTATAAACATTGCCTTCTTTTTATGTGTAGTAGGCCTGGAATTTTTAGCAGTATTCTGCACAGAAGTTTCTTGTCTCTGAGACTAATGTTAAATGTAATCATATTACAAGCATGTTTATAGCCTTTGAACAGAGGTAGTTGAGATGTTTTGAACATCAGAACTTTGCCAAACATTTTAAATCAAGTAAAGGTTCACATGTAAAATAAAATGAAACCTTTTATAACATTCTACAAGAGCATTCATATTCCACTGTTCTTGTTTGTATATTGAAAAGGTACAGTTTTAGGTGACAAGAAATTCATGATTAAAGAAAAAGTTGAAAGAAATCATAAAGAGTGTCTGAATTTAAAAGTTGACTTTGTTCAGTATGTGTTATGACTTTGAACTTTATTTGCACTTTAAATGGATAACTTTTAGCATATTGACAAAAAATTAGCTTCCATTAGTCACATTGAAATTTATGTACAAGTGCTAAGACTGGCAAGGACAAATACATAGTGTGCTTATGTAGCACTTTTCAAATTCAGTAGGGCAGACTAGGTATCTCCACACCAAAAACCAGAGAGAGAACCTCTGTAGCTTGGATTATCATGGATAAACAGCATCTGAACATGAGCTGATAACATTAGCACAGCTTTCCAGTGTACTATGTAAAATTTCCCATTTTTGGTCCCAGCTGGCTCAGGCATGTGGATGTTGTGTATTATTTAGTGAAGAATTTTCCAGCATGGGGTTTGTTTCAGGAGTGAAATCATGACCTTCATCATAGTGAGATCTGTCTTGGTTTTTTGTGTGTATGCCATTCCAAATGCTTCCTATAATTACAGAATTGAGAGTGGATGCTGTGGCAGTGGTGTGTTTGAATTGGTTTTGGCTTCTCTTGCTAGAAAATGCTATATTTAAAGAGCTTTGTGTTGTCATGCCTTGGCTTTGGTGAAAATGAAAATAAGCAGTTGACAATATTGTTTTGGGGGATTTTTCTCCTTTTTTTTTGGTGTAATACCTCTCTCCCTTCTAGGACAACAACACAAAACCCAGTTGCTGGCTGCCAGTACAAACAGTAGTTCTCTGGCTTTTAGGAAATGTTTTTGCTTACCGATAAAGTGGTGGTCCTTAGCTCCTCAAAACACTGTGATCCCTGTGGCAATTGCTCTCCTCTTTGGATCAATGCTTATTTATTAATTGGTGAAGTGTTGTCTGTATCTTGTCCTTTTTCAAATGCTCACGTTTGTTCTCTATTTAGATGCCGCTCAACCTCACTAATGCAGTGGCAACAGCAAGACAGCTCTTGGCTTACACAGTTGAAGCAGCAAATTTTTCTGATAAAATGGATGTTATTTTTGTGGCTGAAATGATAGAGAAATTTGGAAGATTTGCTGAAAAATATAAAGAGGTAACTGGATAATTTGCCATCACTTTAAAGATAACTAAAATGTTTGTCCTTAAATATTCTGAGCAGTGAAATCTTCCCAACACTAGATGCAGGCATTGAGTTAGTGGACTGTCAGATTCTATTCCATGTTTTTGTTTGTTTAGTAGGTCCCTGAAGTTGCTGACCCATGGTCACAGACTTTGCATTCGCGCTGAGATGATCCAGCATTCACTGGACCTGTAATGTGAGTAACACCTCTGGTCAGCACTGGAGCAGGGAGATAGGTACAGTAAGTCTGTTTTTATTTAATATGGAGTGGGTCACACAGGTTTTCATTGGTATGTTCTTATCTAAAAACACAAATAATGAAAGCCTCAGAGATCCTCTCAATAATGAATAAAACAAGACTTATCTTCTCCCCTTCCACCGTGATAGACTGTCTTTATTCAATATTGAGCCATATCTCTAAGGTTTTCAGTACTCCTCTGTCTTGCAGGATATAACATAAGACATTAAAACAAAATCTTAGAGAACGCTCATTGTTGGGGAGAAGAATGCAAGTAGTTGAATAGTCCCACCGGTGGGTAGAAACTCTCTGTTTCACTGCTGAACAGAGGTTATGTTGATCTCACTGTACAGTGCATGTTGGGAAGTTGGAGACCACAATGCCTTGAGTTTAAACTCGTGCAAAAAACAAAAAAGCCAAATTTTCCCCATCCACCCCCCAGCAAACCATAAATGCTGGTTCTACATCCTTTGCAGAACTCCTTAGAGGATTTTCATCTTAGACAATGGGTTTTTTTCTCAGTGGATTTGTTTTGAAGCCAGCCAGTGATTTGCTGGTGTATTTAAAGAACATGAGTACAATTTCATGTAAAAAATTTAGTAGCTGTTACTAAGGCTTGATTTCTTCTCAGGTTGTTACTCTATGAACTTGTTCTTGATGCTTTTATTCATATTGATTCATTTACACCATCTTCTTATTCGTTCCCTAGTTTGTGCTAAAGGGGGTTTCTGAAAGATTAGTACAATAAATAACAATTTATTAGCTCTTTCATATCAGAAGCAACAAGACAAATGTTCAGAAAGTTCTTAGCAGATTGTCTTAATTTAGAATACAGCTGGAAAAACTTGTTCATACCTCGATAAGTAGGAGAAAGAATAATGTGTAATATATTTTAAAGGTATGAAGCAACCTGAATTCTGCGAATTCTGCTGGTTTATTCTAAAATCACTGTTTGTTGATGTCTGAAACTTGTTACCATTTCTCAAGTAGTAATAAGTCTTTATAAACACTTTCAATTAATTTAACTTTGTTGTTGAAGATTTAATGAAAGGACTACAGCCTGCAAATGCTACTTAAGGCTCTGTGTTAGTTAAGAATTTTTACTGATTGTAAATTCTGTTCCTAAGAGAGCCAGTTCTCAAAATAATAAATACTTTCTTATTCCAATTCTTGCCTTTATATTTAAAGATATCAAAAAAGAAGGGCAAATTATTGTGTTCTCTCCTTATTAGTAATATTCTGGAAAAAAAATTGGGAAGCCTGCATACTAAAGGAGATACCTTCCTCACCCTACCCTTTCTCTCTTCAAGCTGAAAATTCCAGTCCCTAAATTTAGGCGCTGTCAATTGCATTTTGGTCAATTTAACTAAAAATTATACTCATCTTTGCTTTTGGTCCAGTATTTGTCACTGCTCCTTAAATGTGAAAATCTGGCATAGGTCAGGGTGTCAGTGTAGGTGCTTATTATTTTGGTAGCGTGGCCTAAATAAGTTCGCTTTATAGTTTGTGTTTGTTTTTCATACAGAAGGCAGGGTGAGGACTGTGGATTTAAAACAATGTAATTGATGGTTTAAAAGCAGCACTGGTACCTATGGGTATTTGCTGTCTCTCTCATGTATACCTGTGACCTAAATCAGGTAATTCAAATTTCAAGGCAAACAAAAAAGCAATTAAAAAAAGTTTGACTTGCTAAAAGGAAGCAAAACAGAAGGGTTATATGCTAATTTTTGCCTGTTTTACTCTTTTTCGATAATCTTCTATCATACATGCAAACTGTATTATAGTTGATTTATAGGTTCAGTTTCCAAGTTGATTGTAAATGGTCCTCTTAAGCAATTAGTACAGTAGAAAGTGGAGTATTGCACCCTTTCCTTTTAATAAAATATTTATCATGGGTTTTTTCCTAAGTACTATATTAACAGACAATTCTATTGGCATGACATTTTTCTTCAATGGGAGTAAATGTCCGAGTCAAAGTGTTTCACTATCTCAACATGATGAGGTGATTGAAATAGGAGCAACCATTTTCTTTGTGCTTTTTGGGCTGCCAACTCACTTGTATTTTCTGATAATGACCCGACCTGCTGAATGCTTTCATACCTATAAAAGAGTCTTACTTCTCTTCCATGTTAGCTTGGTGACGTCATGGTGGACATAGCAAGTAATATTATGTTGGCTGATGAACGTGTTCTGTGGATGGCACAAAGGGAAGCCAAGGCTTGCACCAGAATTGTACAGTGTCTACAGAAAATTGCTATGTACCGGCTTGCAAATGGAGCTCAAGTTTATTCTACTGTAAGCATGAATTTATTTATTTATTTAGAAAAGGTTTTTGCTCACTCTTGAATTGGAATAGCTTTTTATTTTTCTTAATAAATGCTGGCATTATCTGAAATGCCTACTATTTCTGAAGGGAGTAGAGCAATACTCTGAAAAGATTTATACCTGCCAGATAAACTGAGATGATTTTCTGGCTGCGTTTTTCTGTGAAGACAGAGAATCCCTTTCAGATTATTTATTATCCTGTCTGTGGTGTGTAAAATCATTTCATGTTTGATTTTTGTTGTCACAGTATTCTCCAAATATTGCTCTTGAGGCCTATGTAATAAAGGCTGCTGGTTTCACTGGGATGACTTGCACCGTATTTCAGAAAGTGGCTACATCAGACCGTACAGGACTCAGTGATTATGGGAGAAGAGACCCAGATGGAAATCTAGATAAACAATTAAGCTTTAAGTGCAATGTTTCAAATACACTATCAAGCCTGGCTTTAAAGGTGGGATGATCTTTGTTTCCCTACTGACTTTGTAATAATATATATGAATAATTTGGCAAGCAAGTTAATTGTTACTAATTTCTAAGGTTAAATTAGCATTTTTGTGTAATCCAAAATGACTGTGAGAAGAATTAAAGGGATAAAGGATAATAAAGCTTGATTATAAAATAGTTGTTTTAACGGACACAGATTTTAGTAAGTAGGTGCGGTTTTCTTCATTGTAACTTCGTAAGTTGAAAGATCCTTTCAGACTTTTTCATAAGCATGGAAATTGAGACACTTGCTAGTTTGTAATAATACATCTTTATTTTTCTGTATTTTCACCTTAATTATGTATTAAATCAGACATTAGCAGTCTCTTTAAAAATGTGAAATATTCTACTCAGAGTAATACTGTAATTAAGCATGAAATAGAAGATGGACCCGAGAGGTTAGTTTTGTGTGTGCATGTGCATATATACACACACACACACCTATATGTATTACACCTATATATGGATGTGTATAAAATGGAAACACTTCCTCATCTTCCATAAAAGTATTTTTTCAGTTATATTCCCCAACTCACCAGTTTGTTTTTGGCACTTAATTTGCTTGAATGTCACTGCAGGATGTATATTACACTTTATACTTGTGTAATTCTATGAAATTATATGCATGCTTCTCACTCAGGTATCATTTATATACAAGTAAAACCACCCTGTTTGCACACAGCATTTTGTTTTGAATGGTACTAGTGCATAGTTGCAGCATTTCTCTCTGCTTGTGTTTGTTGCTGCTTCTAGTTGCTAATAGTCTAGTCTTGAAAAACTCTCGTAATACTTTACTGATACCAACTTGAACTTTACTCTCTGTAACAAGTAAGGTAACTGCAGAATCTTAACTTTTTTTTTCTTTTAAAAGATGTTTTAAGACTTTAATAATCTGATTAAGTTATTTTATCCTAGATTACTTGGAAACACTGTCAAATAGGTTGGTCATGATACTAGGTCTGCTAAATGCATTCATCTCTCACTCTGTACATATAGAGGAGTTGCTTGTTTAATATCTGTAAAGAACATAATTTTCTCTTTGGAACTTTAAAAATCTTTTTGTTTCTAGAACACAATTGTAGAGGCCTCTATCCAGTTGCCGGCTTCCCTTTTCACCCAAAAACAAAAAAGAGAAATCAGACCAGCAGATGAATCTGTCTACAAGCTTCAGCTTATTGCATTTCGCAATGGAAAGCTTTTCCCAGCAACAGGAAATTCAACAAATCTGGCTGACGATGGGAAGCGTCGTACAGTTGTAACTCCAGTTATTCTTACCAAGATAGGTTTGTTTTTATTATTACTTTTTTATGGTCTTTACTAAACAGTTTTGATTCCCTTATTTTGATTAGTGTGTACCAGTAGAAAGTTTTAGCATCTAATGTGTTACATGATGAGACATTTATGTGCAAATACATTTTCTTTGTAACAGATGGATTAAATGTAGCCAGTCACCATGTTCCTATCAATGTGACACTGAGGCGCATTGCACATGGAGCAGATGCTGTTGCAGCTCAGTGGGACTTCGATCTCCTGAACGGACAAGGCGGGTGGAAATCTGATGGCTGTCGCATCCTTCTGTCTGATGAAAATATTACCACCATTCAGTGCTACTCCCTCAGCAACTATGCTGTTTTAATGGTATGACACTTAGGAATTTAGTTTCTTTCTGGAACTTAAAAATGTTTCAAGATACGATTCTGTTTGGTTTTTCTTTTGTGTTAAGGAAAACAAGTGTTCCCACACTTATTTCACATAAAACTAGACATAATAAATACATCTTTAGTTTTTGCCTTTGTTGATGTAAATGTTGAGGTTAGATGAGGTTGAAGTGGAAATCTATTGAAGTGTAATTAATTGGGTAATAATTAATAAACAACTGGATATACTAGGAAAAAAGAATTTTCATATGCAAAGTACTATATTATAGGAAGACATTTTAATGAGTTAGTTAATCAAATTAGTTTTCATGAACTTTAGTCTATGAATGACAGGTTATCTTCAACTGTTACTGCTCTTTATTCTAAACTATCTTCTCTGTGTTAGATTAGATTTGTTGACTTTGTCAGTTGACCAGGAGTGTTTTCCCAGGTATTTTTTTTGTGATCCATAACCAAAGACAGCTATTTCACTCCAAATTAACTGTTAATTCACTAGTATTTAGGTCTGTTACCAGAAGACATCAGTGGAAATGGAAAAAAGATCAAAACACTTAGTAGCTATGAAAAATATTTTTTAAATACTGCTGAAAAATAGTATCCAAAATCTAGTCTAAGCATATTGGTATCAATAAAATGGTTAACCAATTCTGAAACATGGTGACAGAAGCGACATTTTCTTTTAGTGCTCCTCACTTGGGAAGCTGGATTTTTTCTTTGTCTGTTTTCAGAACTTTTAATTTCAGAATGTGGCCTGGGAAACTTCCCTTTTTATAGATGGTGACTGCTACCCTGCTCATCAGTAATCCTTACAGATGCTAAATTATAAAATGTGATACATAAATAGGGTGGACTGGTAGTAAGCTGAGCGAAATATTATGAGGTTTGGGAAATACTGTTAAATGTAAATTTGGTATGGGTTTTGTGGCAGTTAATGTGTTCTGTGTGGAATTAAATATATATTTTAATGTAATCATACATGGAAGAAAGAGGACTCCTTTATGATGATTAGTGGATTAGAAGTTGATATTTTTCTTTAGCAACTCAGATTTTCAAAAATCTTCCTCTGAAGAGAATTAAATGGTAATTACCAAGCTAAACTTTTATATAAACTATAACTTATATAAAATTGATTTACATGCCAAGCTTTTTAAAAAAGCTCAAAGAGAGCAACTTTTTGCTTTACATTTGAGGGTACTACTGTTTTAAATTACTTTCAACTTCTGCAATCAAGTAAACTTACAAGTAGTGTTCCTTTCTTTGATATTTTTAAATATCCTTTCCTAAAATTTAGCAGCATTTTTAAAGCAGAATTAAAATTCATTTGTATGTATAATATGCATATAAAGAGAGATTATGCTTTAAATTGGTCACATTTCTGTCACCTGGAGGAAGAAAAATGAAAAGTATGCTCAATCTGCTTCTATAAAGACAATTTCTGCATTAACACACGGTAAGATTGTATGAATATCCTCTTGTGAATTATAGAGGGAACTGTTGACAATCAGAAATCAAGTTAGAGAAAGGGGCAGCTTTCTTCCTTTTCTGTCAGTAGCTCTTGTTGTATACTTGCTCAGAATTGGTATTCCTTAAATATTTAGCCACTTTCCAAAATGTTAGGCTGTAGAGACTAGAGAGGAGAGGGTAGGTGGAGGGGCCCAGAATAAGACTCATCTGACAGATGTTCTTTGCACATGGATAATACACTGCAGAGACTCTGGATGTCTACGTGCTGCTAAAAAAGCTTTTCATAATGCCTATCCATATATTAACCAAAAAAGCCAGAACAGCCTATTTCATTTGTAGACTCCCATCATGTTCTGAAAGTCTGGGTTCTTGTCTCAGGCTCAGAGGAAGTTCTTTTGGGTTCAGTTTTAGAAGTTTGCTCTTTAATCCAGCAGTTGTCATTAACATCAAATATGTGAAACAGCAGAGGCAGGAGGGACCTGAGCATGGTGGTTCATCATCCTGGCTGGATGATGAATGACTTAACCAGAGCTTTTTCACTCTATTTTAATCTACTTTACTTTAGTACGTATACGTGTAGAAGAAAGGAATTTGTAGTGTACTGACCTTCTTCATACATTTCAGAACATAACGTGAAGTCCTCTGATAAGGAAACACATCACTGAGTGCCTGGTTTTCTATCTAGTGATTTAGGAAGATGCAGTTGTAAAACTTTGTATTTATTTGGAGATTCTCTTCACCACTGTTTAATAATAGAAGAGATAAGCAGAAGGCTCAGCTGAAAACTCATTATTACAGACTAAACAGAGGAAAAAAACCCAGCAATAGTGGTTGAGAAGAAACAAGAGTTCTGCTAATTAACTATAAACTCCCCAGTATTCTTAATTTCTACTGTTACTGTACTGTCATTCTTTTTTACTTAATAATTATTTACGATCAGTTTAGCTCAGAAATAACATTATTAGCTCCCCTTACTCTTTTTACTAGGTCTGATGAAAAATGTCAGTGCAATGGATAAAGAATTCCATTGATTTATTCCACTGGTTATTGGGTCAAGGCCTTGGCTGTCTAGGCAAGGCAGATACTGAGTTTCTTCAGATGTTTTAGATTATTGTAAATCTTGCGATTTTGTAGCTCTCATTCTTGAAATTCACACCGATACATACATGAGATCTTGACACCAGTCTGGAAGCAGCAAGCAGAATTGCCCTATAGTTTCTGTTGCCTGGTACTCATGGGCCAGGTGTGACAAAACATTTGCTCATGCTTGTAACAGCAGTGAGTTCTCAGGGATCCCCAGCTGCATAACAACCAGGCCATGGGTACTGTTGAAATTGGATGACACTGGCTGCCTGAGGCATAAATTCTTATGATCCTCTTCCAGGTGCCAAAGAAAACCAAATAGATAAGAATCAAACTGACAACCTGATTAAATTAGTTTGAAATGAGGTTGTTGAGTTAGTTAGGAATAACCAATTTATATTCTGATGAAAGAACAATTGAAGGTATGGTGAAGAGACTGTTGACTCTAATTTAATTGTAAGCCTCAATTCAAAAACTCTTTTCCTGTCCATGAAATCAGATTACTGATTTTAAGCTTAAAAATATCACTGCTTTTTCTCAAAACAGACTAAGACTTCCTCCTAATCTTTTACTGTTCTTTCTTAATGCTAAGTTTTTTCTCCTTTTCCTCAGGACAGTTTTGAACTTTGCCAACTCCAGAAGTTTAAGAGTGACTCACTCAGAATTATAGGGGAGAGATTTTTCTGTATCCTGTCTATTCCAAAAAATTACTTTTAATAGATTTTTTTTTCACTAATCATAGTTAAGTAAATCTACTGTATTTTGTGCTGGGGACTACAGTTTCTTTTGAGTTGTCATGTGATGTCTGTGTCTCCTCTCCACTCCTGGAACTCTAGTAAATTGTAACTGCTTCCAAACATTTCTTCTTCAGAGTAAATAAAAATGTCATTCTGGGTGGATTCAGAAAATTTAATTGATGCTATAGAGCTGTTGAATTCTCTTAGAGTTATCAACTATTCTGGTCAAACAGTAATCATAGTATAACAGTCTGGTAGGAACATCTGGTGCCATTTGGTCCAGTTAACCTGCTTAAAATTTGACTGCCTTTAAAGTAAAATCTTACTGCTCCAGGTCATATTAGGCCAAGCTTTGAGTATCTCTAGGGACACAGTTTCTCTGGGCAGTATGTGACCACTTCAGAATTTTTCTCCTTCTCTATATCTAATCAGAATTTCCTATGTTGCTGATACTGTCAGTTTCCTTTCATTAGTGGGTGGTTCAGCTCCAAGAAGAGTTTGAAAGAGTTTGACTTGGTCTTCTTTATACCATCCCAGTAGGCAGTCTAATATAATAATGAGATTACTCCCCTCTTTCTTTTCTTCTTAAAGATACAAGACATCTTCTTCAGCCAGCTAATCATCCTGGTGATTTGTTAGACTTGCTCCATCCAGTATGTCAGTGTCTTTCTTGTGCTGGGGAGCCTCAAACTGCAAGTTCTGCAGGGTAGTCTCTCAGTGCTAGCAGAAGGGAAGGATCAGCTCACCCACTTGCTGTGTCAGTGCTCACACAGCAAAGCGTGGCCTTGGGCTGCAGGTGACATTGCTGACTTGCAGTCAGCTTTTGTCTACCACTAACTCAGGCTGTTTTCTAATCAGTCCAATGCCCAGCCTCTTTTTGTGTGCATGGGGTTATTCCATTCCAGATGCAGATCCTTTAACATTTTCCTGTCTGTGATGTTCTTTGGGCTGTTAAAGAAGATAATCACAACTGAAACACACAGTTACTCCACATCTGTACATAGAAATATTTTAAGATGAAGAAAATGGTGTGTTTCTATAAGCTGCTGACCTCTCTGTATCTTCAAGAATATATGAAGTTGAACTGTTCTATAAGATTTGTGACTGCATTTATAAAGGTCAGCCAGAATAGCAGATAGTTGCAGAAGAAACCCAGAAATAACAAATAAATAATTGGAGAGTTGTTTTGGGACCAGTGGGAAAGGAAGGAAGACATTTCATCTAGAAGGTGTCTGTTACTTCTTGTGTTCCCTTTGTCATTGCCCCACCCTCAAAAAATAGATACAGTGGATTAATGTTATTTTTGTTTTTGTTGTCAGGACTTGACTGGAGCTGAATTATATACACAGCCAGCTGACCTTCTGCATCCAGTAATTTATGCCACTGCCATGGTTTTGCTGATGTGCCTGTTGATAATCATGGTCAGTTATATATACCATCACAGGTAGGAATCAAAATTACCAGACTAAGAAAATGAGTTTCATCATGCTTAGGACTACCTTTTCTATTTTATAAGAGCATGATATAGTAATATGCATTCAGTGTTTTTTCCCTATAAAATTTGTTGATGCAAACTAACAGTTATGCAAGTAGCTATTTCTTTTGAGTATGATAATTTAGCTGTCATAACCATGTCTCTCCTTTAATTCTTCATTTTGCATCATGATGAAAGAGGCCATTCAATAATAATGGTAGAATTTAACAAACTGTTCAGCCTTTTACGTTTCTGTTGATGTGAAAGCTTGAACCCTAAAATTTTTAAATCAGGCCCCAAATACAGCTGGTAATAGGTGGGTGTTTTAATTTCTTGTGATAAAGTCCAGGGATCATATCTGATTACAAAGTATGTGGTAGTCAAACAATCATTAACAGGAATTATATGTTATCACAAGAATATCTTGCTAGTTTCTGAAAACAGTAATGTAGCTGTGTTTTATATTGTCTAATTTGTTTCTTTTAACAGTGTGATCAGGATCAGTGTTAAAAGCTGGCATATGTTAGTTAACTTGAGCTTTCATATTTTCTTGACATGTGTGGTGTTTATTGGAGGCATAACTCAGACCAGGAATGCCAGTATTTGCCAAGCGGTAAGTAAAACTTGCTTACTGGTTTTGTACTCCTATATATGAATATGCACTCCTTGCCACTTACAGAACTCTAATGCTGTATAGGCATTCATCAAAATATAAAATGTAGACAAAAAATTAATGTTTTGTTTTTAAGTCATCTAGTCCAACACTCCTGCAGTAAAGACGGACATCTCCAAGTAGATCAGATTGCTCAGAGCCCCATCTAATCTGACCCTCAATATTTCCAGAGATGGGGCATCTAATACCTCTCTGGGCAACCTGTACCTGTGTTTTGCCAGCCTCATTGTAAAAAACTTTCTTACATCTAATATAAATCAACAGTCTTCCATTTTAAAGTCATTCCTCCTATCACTACATGCCCTTGTAAAAAGTATAACAGATATTTTTTTCCCAAAATGCTACCACAGAAACTAAGTTTTATTGGTTATTTCTGGTTTTATGACTTACTATTAAATTATATTTAAAATATAGGCCTGTATGTGGCCTTTACAGGCCATATGAGATCTGATTTTCACAGATATTAAAATACCTATTTCCATTTGCTCAGTATAACTGAAGGGGAGGGGAGAGAAGTGTTTCAAACCCCCATGCTATATTGAGACTCCTCCTTTTTAATGATTTGCCCTTCTAAAATTTGGCCACCTCAATTCACTTTCAGTACAACAACTGTTGCTGCTTTCAAAAAACATCAGTGAAATTTAAATTTTTTTTTTCTTAATCCAATGATTAAAAAAAAAATTCATGTCCCTCACCATAATAGTCCGTAATGCTTTTTGTTTGAATTTACTGGAGTTATTAGGTTGACAGTTCAAAGTGCTGCAATAAAATGTATCCCTGATCTTTTTCCTATGTGTGCACACCTTTTTCTTACCTTCCTGGAGACAGAAATCCTCCAGAAGAAACCTTGTTATACAGATAGGCTCTTTGAGAGTTGTGTGTTTTTACTGGTGACTGAAAATGGCAAAAAACTCACTTGTAGTCAGCTTAATTGGAACTAAAGTCTAGCCCCTCCTGTACATGTACATGTACATGTGATGTCATGGCAGTGTTGGCTTGTGAATAAGGCACTAGAGGATAAGGAGATTCCACTGTGAAGCAGGCTGCATTAATGTTTGGGCAGGTTAAACACCTAATGCACTTTCTTTATCTTTGCATTATGTTAAAATTGCTGATGAGTGTTGGCTGTGTTTTGCCATCTGCTCCATACTTATCACAGTATCACAAGTTTGCTGTTCCCTTACTTGTTTCAATTTGAATAATATCTGTAACGCAGGACATTTTAAATTAAGTCTTTTGTAAAATACAGTTTCCTAAAGTGTATGATTGACATGTACACTTCTGAAAGTGTTCTTCTCCTGTTATTAAGTTTTAATGGTTTGCATTACGTATTTTTTTTGTTTTAAACTATAATGACTTGATGCTTAGAGTGGTCATATAAAATAAGAGTTTTCTTCTCTTGAATTGAGCTTTTGAAAATTTCAGTTTTATGGTGAGTTGTGACTTTAATGATTACTGTATTAACTTAGTAGAAAGGAAATATTTGGGGCTTAATTCTTTTTTTGTTGTCTATTTTTGTTTTAAGGTTGGGATAATTCTCCATTATTCCACTCTTGCAACAGTACTATGGCTGGGAGTGACATCTCGCAATATTTACAAGCAGGTAACCAAAAAAGCAAAAAGGTGTCAAGATCCTGATGAACCACCTCCTCCACCCAGGCCAATGCTGAGGTGAGTTGTTTTTTTCTGTGGTTCCTTATTTCCCAGGTAGCTACATTTATATTCTGACCAGAAAATGTAAAAAGTCACTCCCCTTGTGTTCTCTCCAGGTCTGTAAAGTTCTTTTAGATTTTGTTGTTCCTCAGTGTTATGTTAAGGAAGATGAGCTGAAAGACTATTGGTCTAGGTATATTGCAGATGTAATGCTGGGTTGCTGATTGGTAAATTTAAAAAATCAGTAGTGTTTCAGCATCACCACTGAAGGTTTGATTAGGACGTAGATAGCAACACAACCCATTAAATTGTCAGAAGAAAGAATGTGTAGAGCTGTTAACACAATTTAACACTGCAATTTAAGTAAATAAAGTTAAACAATCTTTGGAAAATATATTTACAAATTATTTGAAAACATAGGAGTGTCACTCATTATCAAATGAAAATAGTGTTCTTTGTGTGGTGTTCTTCCTAGAATTTTCATTTCTGAAATCCCAGAAATGAGACATATTCTATTAAATTCACATATGTGCAATGCTCTTACTAGAAAATACTGATGTACCTTGTTCATGTTGCCCCCTCAGCTTCTGGATATTAATTAAAAACTGCTACAGTGAAATTCTCCACAAGGTGGCAGAAGTTGATTAACTTTGATTAGTTACAGACAAATATTTAAAGAAGTTGATTTTGAAAGTATGGAGACTGCAGAAAAACAGATGTGCTTTTCTGATTATTTTCAAGTAACATTTTCAGTACCACATACAAGCATTTTTTTATCCCTTATTATTTATTTTTTATTGTGCTTTGGAAAATGTTGCAGTAAAATTACCAGCCTCACAGGCTCAGCTCTGCACAGACATGAACATGCCATTTCAGGTCTGAGCACCTCTCTCTGACACTGGCAGTAGCTCTGGAGGCAAGTATACAAGAGAAGAATGGAGCAAACAGGTTTTATATTTTTCAGACTTTCTCAGTGTCCAACTTCCTGTGGATCAGGAATTTCCTCAGTCAGATAGATGTGTGATGTTTTTGTATGGAAAGGCCGCAGAAGGATTATTTTTTCAGTTTCTTTTAAACTTAGATGCAAAATAAAACTACCCATAATGTAGTACTTTGTAAAAAGATGTGTTTTGTCTGGCCAGCTCCTGATTGCTGCATCAAGATACAGAATAAACCAATGTCAGAATCTGATCTTTGTAGGATTCATCAAGTAAATAATAAATTCAGTGTATCTTGATTTCCAAGAAAGTCATAATTTGTTTTAGACTGTTGTTTTGTGTCTCAAGTGAGACAAGAGTAATTTCTGGTGAATTATTAGAAATGCAGTGGAAAAGTCCAGGACCACCGTAATAGGTGTTTCCTGTTGATAAAAACCAAACTTTCACCCACATGTCACAGTAAGAGTTTTCACTTTTGTGTTCTGATCTGAATTTGGACTGGATTAGTATAAGCTGCAGGATTGCGTGCTGTTAATTTGACTGCTAATCAGTAAGTATTGATCTGTCACTAATGAATGCAATGTAAATTCGTAGAAATCAAAATGAAAAGTGAGATATTCCAACAACATAGGCCCTTTTTCTTCTTGAAAGTGTACAGTTTTCATCAATACCACCACAGGGAAGCAGGAAGTATATACTATAAAATTACAGAATCCATTAAAAATAAAAAAAAAACCCAAACAACCTGCCATCTGCTGAACCCCTGCACCCAAAAAAATTTCAGCTAACAGTGTATATAATATTAGGCAAGTTCATCTCTGGAACACAGGACATACCACTTAGTACTTTTATTGTAAGTTTCCTTATTCTTTTCCAGACTGATTGCTTTTGCTTCTTCCTTCTAACACTGTATACTTTTGTTCAGTGTCTGCAAGTGGGAGGTGGAAGTGAGCAGCTTTGAGAGAGATGCAGCTTACAGCAGGAGGATAAAAACTGTAGCGAGGAAGACTTAGAAAACAATTGATACTGCCAAAGCCCAAACCTGATTCACCCTATTTAGTTTCATAAAGAGCTTGTATGCTTCCCAAATCCTGGAAAGCTCTAATTTCCCTCATGGTAACTTAAAAAAATCCATTGCACTTAAGCAGCTGCTGATAAATTTGTTTTATTTTTTAGGTTCTACCTTATTGGTGGAGGGATCCCTATCATAGTTTGTGGAATAACAGCTGCAGCAAACATCCGAAATTATGGCAGCAGACCTAATGCACCTTAGTAAGTACCCTGTAACTAACAGCTTTGTTGTAATATTTCTTAGACTTGCTTTTCTCTGAATACTTGTTGCAGTTAATTCTGATTCTTCCTGAAAATGTAGCACAGACAAGATCATGTCAATAAACTGAAAAAGTATAAGTCGCTTGTGCAAAATGTTAATTTATTCTTTGGTTCATTTCTTTTGCAGTTGCTGGATGGCTTGGGAACCTAGCTTAGGAGCATTCTATGGACCTGCTAGTTTTATAATTTTCATAAACTGTATGTATTTTCTCAGCATATTCATACAACTAAAGCGTCACCCTGAACGCAAATACGAGCTGAAGGAACCCATTGAGGAGCAGCAGCGTCTGGCCACCAACGAACACGGGGAACTGGCCCATCAGGATTCATTGTCAGTGTCCCTGGTGTCCACCTCTGCTTTGGAGAACGAGCACAGTTTTCCAGCACAGCTTCTGGGAGTGGGCCTTACTTTGCTTTTGTATGTTACGCTGTGGATCTTTGGAGCTCTGTCCATCTCCCTGTATTATCCTATGGACCTTATCTTCAGCTGTTTCTTTGGGGCAACATGTTTAAGCCTCAGTGCCTTTCTTATGGTGCACCATTGCATTAACAGGGAAGATGTCAGGCATGCTTGGATAACAACTTGCTGCCCAGGAAGGAGTACATATTCAGTGCAAGTAAATGTGCCGCCCTCCAGTTCCAGTGGAACCAACGGAGAGGCCCCAAAATGCACCAACAGTAGTGCAGAATCCTCATGCACAAATAAAAGTGCCTCAAGCCTAAAAAATTCATCTCAAGGTTGCAAACTAACTAACTTACAAGCTGCAGCGGCTCAGTGCCACCCTACTTCTCTGCCGTTGAACACAGGTCCCCAGCTTGATAACAGTCTGACTGAACATTCAGTAGATAATGATATCAAAATGCATGTAGCTCCATTAGAGGTACAGTTTCGGACAAACGGACACCCAAGCCGGCACCATAAGAACAGGAGCAAGGGCCATCGTGCCAGCAGGCTTGCAGTGCTGAGGGAATATGCTTACGACGTTCCCACGAGTGTGGAAGGAAGTGTGCAAAATGGCTTACCCAAAACTCGCCAGAGCAACAGCGAAGGGCACTCCAGGAGCCGAAGAGCCTATCTGGCATACAGGGAACGTCAGTATAACCAGTCCCAACAAGAAAGCAGTGATGCTTGCAGTACACTTCCAAAAAGTAGCAGAAATACAGAGAAAACAATAGCTACCAACAACAAAAAAGATATTCTAAGGAAACCAATAGCAGCCGAACTTGAAAACCAACAAAAATCTTATGGCTTAAATTTAGCCATCCAGAATGGACCACTTAAAAGCAGTGGACAGGATGGACCTTTGCTCACTGCAGACAGTACTGGTAATATTAGAACTGGGTTATGGAAACACGAAACTACTGTGTAGCATAATAATTCTTTGTGGGATGAATCCATATAAACTGTGATTACGCATTCCTTAAAGCTATTAACACTTTTAAAGACTGTTTACAAACTGTAGGTACTTAATGCAGGGAGGGAACAAAGATAATACACCAAGCAAAAAATTTTATGCATTATTACCTTTGCTGTTGTTACAAAGATGAACTCTTGCTTGGTATTTTGTGAAATTTTTTTGAAGTGTCAGTCTTGAGAGATGCAGAACACAACTTTGTACAGTTTTTTTACCTGTAACCCTGCAGATGTGTCCATAACACATTTCAAATTTGTATTTAAATGTATAATAAATAGTATTTTCCCCAGCAGCCCAAAGTTGCACTTTTTTGTTGGGTTTTTAAAGTAATACTGCACTGAATGTCATATTGATTTTACTGTTTCATTATCTGAAACTTAGGAGCTTCCATTACCAAGAAAATACTGAAGTTACAGTTTTCTACACTTAGATTGTTGACACCTCAGTGTAAACAAGATAATATTTTGTATCATTCTGCTGCTGTGACCAATTTGAAGTTGTAGTTGCAGAGTGGTGCTTGAGGTTGTAGCTGTTTCCAGCACTTATACCCATTTTGCTAAAGCTATGTGTATTAAATAGCAAAAAACGCGTCTGTATAATCGAGTACTGATACCACAACTGAGCCTTTAAGCAACAAATGGAATTGGATCATATATGCTTGGTTAGCTGGTTTCCTGCTTCAGATTTGCCAATTTTGGGTGTTTTAGTTAAGTGTATCTCAGTTACAATACAGATCTAACATTGTCCCTACTCAAATACTGTGTTAAATAATTTATAAACTTGTTCAGATATGTTTAATTACTGCTTGCCAGATTTACTGCAGCCTCTAGTAGTCTGATAGTGTGAACTAATCTTCGATACATTGTACAAACCTCTGCAGTAGGACAGTGTTGTTAAGAGTTTGGGTTCTATTTTTACTTCTTGTGGGTAGTTACCATTTAAGAATTCTTTCAGGAACATTTTGACAAGTGTATGACTCAGTTTTCATTGCTATTGCTATTCTATTTTCCTGGTCCAACCTTACAGCTACCATAAGGATAGACTCTCAGAAAAAAGGAGCTTATGGGTATTACCAAAGAAAATAATTTTAACTGAAGTGTGTAATATCTGTCTTAAATCTATTTGATAAGGTATCTACACATCTTAGGCAACTGACTGCTTTGTAATTACTGTTTATGGGTTGTTATTTGGTACAGGAGGGTTCCTTTTGGGGGCAGAAATGCAGTTTTGGACCTAGAAGTCAAAACCAGCAACTTGATCCTATTCCATTCCAAATGCTGCAAGTCAAGAAATCTGAATTGCAGACAGTAAGGGCATGTGTCAAGAAAAACAATCATCTCTTGAGACTAATTTGTGTATTACACAGCTAGGAATAATTCACAGTCAGTAGCTCAAACTGAGATACTCTTACATTATATTTAATCAGGTGTTGATATTGTGCTTTTCTTATAGTAACAAATTTATGTACTCATGCAAATAATTTAAGCCTACTTTTTTATCTTTAAAATTATAGTGCTGGAAAAATGTAATTCATGTATAATATGGAAAGATGTTCAAACAGTCCATAGATTATTTATTATCTGAACAAGGTATCATAGGGACTTAGGGTAGGATCAGTTATCCTTTAGAATCTGCTTGCCCATTGCTTTTAGCACTTGCCCCCTTTTCATAGGTTTGCTTGGATCCAGACATCAGTTTAGTATTTCTTGAAATCCACCTTTAAAATTAATTCTGTGTGTAATACTTCTGCATAGCTTGATAGTTTGCCCTGTTTTGATGAGATAAAAAGGCTTTTCTCATAGTACCTAATAAACTCTGACTAGCCTTGGTACAGACAGGGTCATTAATGTAAAATATTTCTTAAATCATCACTCTAATAAACATGCTTAGTTCGCTCACTGCTATATATGTAGCTAACATTTGCTTTTCGTCTAACAAGTGCTTTGACTCATGATAAATTAAGACACTGTTCTCTGACATAGTCTTGACAAACACAATGATACTTTCATCTGCTGCATTTTTCATGAAGAATCTTAAATTGAAAGAATTTCTATAAGTGAAATGTGGGAGGCAGGCTATTAGACTCTGTAAAAGGGGTAATATTCAATACAGTATCTTATTAGCAAAATTAGAAACAGAAAGTCTTCAGGCTTTTTCATACCTTCCTTCCTAATAATGTAAAGCAAGCTTATTTTCAGAATTGTAATTAATCTTCTCATGAAAACCACCTAAATCACTCCAATGCAAAAAAAAAAAAAAAAACCCCAAAACAAAACCACTAAAAGCTTATTTTGGCCTTCTCAATGGGAAGTGGATCAATGACAGAGTAGCTACAATCATTAATCAGATATTAAGGAAAGCAAATAATAGAAAGTGGGGGAAGTTTGTGCTATCTACAAAAAATGGAGAGACTAGAAACAGTAGTTAGGGCTGGTTGCCTCCATGATACAAGTGAGTATATTTGTGCAGTCATACTACTGGCAGAAGCAGACTTCGAAAAGCAAGTGTCGTGGGTATAGTGCAAAAGGGTATAAACACACCCTGTTTATGGCTAAAAAATTTTTGGTGGTTTTATCATAGAATGTTAATGGTTGCAAAGGACCTTAAAGGTAATTTAGTTTCAACTGCCCTGCCATGGGCAGGGACACCTCCCACTAGACCAGGTTACTCAAGGCCATGTCCAGCCTGGCCTTGAACACTGCCAGGGATGGAGCATCCACAACTTCCCTGGGCATCTTGTTTCAGTATCTCACCACCCTTAGAGTAAACAATTTCTTCCTAATACATACCCTGAATTTCCCCTCTTCCAATTTGTGCCCCTTACTCCTTGTGTTGTTGCTACAATTCCTGATAAAGAGTTCTCTCTGACTTCCCTGTAAGCCCCTTCAGATACTGGAAAGTGCTATGAAGTCTACACAGAATCTTCTAACTTTCTGCCTCTTGTTCATTGTTAAATACATGCTATTGACTTGGCATATGGTCTCATTTGCACCTTAATTTGGACAGAAGCATCTCTTGTTAATTGGATCCCATTATCAGAAGACCTTCAGTGCAAATAATTTAAGCATTGTGTAGGTTAAGAAATATTTCAGATGTTGAAAGAAACAATGACTTTTTATTACATTCTTTCATTTTTACTTAGTTATGTTTTGACCATTTCTGTGTTAGCACTGTGCTGCTTGCTGAAGCTGTTGATGTCTTGTATTGCTGCCTTTTCACATCCCTGAGCAATGTGAAGGATCAGTTTGAATTGGTTTTATTGGGTCACAGTATCCAGGTCTTAGAGAGATTAATAGCATAGACAGCTGTGAGAAGTACTATTCTCCTTGGAGTTCAAGATTAACAAAAAACATGAAAAAAAGCATCTAATTTAAATTAACACACTGAATTTTTAATCCCAGCTTTCAAAAAGGAACCTGTTGCGTTGTAGGAGTTTGGTTTTAGTTTAAGTGATGTTTATATACTTTTCCTTCCCAGATTGGTTGAATATGGACATTTGGGGAGATGGAGGAGGAAATTACATGGTGAATGAATGCAGCTGTACAGTTTATTTTATAGAGAAGAGTCAACTTTTGAAAACTGTTAAATTAGTAAGATTGTAAGTATGACAAGCCCATCAGCATCACAGCTGAAACTTGCCCCCACATAAGCAGGTAGAGAATGGCAGTCCTTGGCTAGAGGTGAGGAAAGCAGCCATCTGCCTGCTCCACTCACCTCGCCACTCCTGAAAAGCCCTCACAGAGCTCACAGCACCTTCTCTGCTGGCTGAGGTTGTGGCTCCCCCATGCATTGTAGACAAAATATGGAATTGTGGAGGATGGCTCTAGAGAGGTAAAAGATGGAAACTAAAAGGTAAGTGCAGAAATGGGCTTGCTGACATTCTCAAAGCATGATTCACAGCCAGCTGATTACATGTCTGATGTGACTTTATCATGAAAATGCCAAACAACCTTTAAACACCTGTAATCCCAAAGTATACAATTTGAGTATACAAATTAAATGCTTAGCTGAACATGGCATTTTCTCTGAAGTCAGCATTTACTCAGTAGAATAGTATGTACAATTCTTATATTCTTGAAGCTTTGTAATGAAATAGATGAGGCAAGACTAAAGATATTAGTGAGATAAAACCAAGGAGAAATTTTTAGTTTCTATTAGATGAAGATTCTTGAAATTTTGCATTTGATACTTAATTGCTGCATATAGTAAGAGTTTGGTGTACCTCTTTGGGTGGGACATTGCTGAATAGCTTCAAATCCAGTAATTGTGTGAATAAAAGAGAATGCTAAATGTTAGCATAGATTAATTTTTAGAACTTGATTTTAGAGATTGTTTCAGAGGCATACTGTTCATGAAATGACTAAAGACATGATATTGGGGTTTTTTTCCTTTCATATAAATGTTTTATCTTCTAAGTGTAAATTTCAGCTTTCACCTAGATGAGGAGGACTTCAGCTCACTTGGAAAGCCTAAAGGGCCTTCTATATGAATCACTATGTAATTCTTGATAGGATAAACCCTTTCTTATAATACACACCTGACATTTTCACATCATCCACTTAAAGTTCTATTTGCTGTTTATGATCATTCTGTTTCAGCATCAAATATTCCTCCTGCAGCCTTTTTCCCAATCTGTTGCCAGCTACAAATTAACACAGATTGTCTTCTGCCCTCCCCAACAGCCTTCTACATTGTGACACTGAAGCAGCTTTCTGAATTTTTTGCAGCAATTTCCCCTTAGTTCACGAATGAGTAAGTTGTTCCTGTAAGGCAGAATCCAAATCTGAACAGCAAAAATCTGCAGTATGCAGGGACTCTGTTTCATCTATTAGCTGATGGTGTTTCTATTGGATGCAACTGGTGAAATAGAAACACCTATAAAGGACAGTTTCCTTCCCAGGGAAGGAGGCATCCTTGGTAACATTTGGAGCTGCTTAGCAAGATATTTAAAATAAATACTTGGATGTAGTGTGCATCTAATGACTAAGAGGCTTATCTCTAAAGGTGCCAGACACACAACTTTGACAGGCTCTTAGACGAGCTGTGATACATGAACTTACCAGTTCTGTTGACACATAGCACTTAAGTGAATCAGGCCTTCAGCTCTTAAGGGCTGAAGTTGTACTACTATTAAAAATTTCAAAGAAAACTGTACTTGAGTTTAATTATGGCTTGGTAACTACAAGGCATGTAGTGTTTGTAGGGAAGATTTTTATATGAAGTAGACAAGGATAGTTGAAAGGACACCTTTGTTAAATACAGTTGCAGATGTAAAAATATCTTCTCAGACCGGTGCAGTCTCAAGATTTGATAAACAAAAATGAGTGCAGTCACCAGTACTTTGCTCTTTCCACATATGGGTAATGAACAATCCAAAAGATTGTCCTAAAATGCTGCCATTTTGGGTGACATACACAGTTGGCCAGTACCTCTCAGCTGAAAGATGACCTGGATGTGGAAACCATCATCAGTCAATGGACACATCCCTGATGATGACTCACACTGTCTTATCCTCTAAAGTAATGTCATCTGGTTATCCCATAGTTTTATCTGGTATCCCTGCAGCTTTATCTGAACCTTGTGGACAACACAAACAAGCTTTGAAAAAAAGCCTCATTTAGAGTTAGAACAGTTGTATGTTACTAGTTTCCAAGAAATGCATCTTTCCATGTAAAATGCAGGCAGCTGCACAATGATAACAACATGTAGAATAGTGTCAGCTGTTCCCTCCAGTTTATGGCTCAGCTTTCCTGTCACCTTCAACAGCCACCTTTTTGATAAAACTGGCTTATACTTAGAGATTTTTCTCATCTTCCTTTTATGCAAGTTAGCTGCTTGGCAAGTTTAATTCATTGAAGATACCAGCTCAGCTGGTGTGGTTCCTCTTGCCTGTTACATTTGGCACCTTAGATTTAGTGTTCCTGGATTTAAGAACAGGAACAAAAGCCAGTTTAAGTCTTCTTCATTAGTCTTGTAAAGAACTCCTAAGTATCCTCAAGCACAAAGGAAAGCTTGGATAACAAGATCAAAATCTTAATACTGCTTAAGAGGTAAAAATGTCTTCAGAGTGGTAAAGATCAAGAGCTGAAGCTGCTCTGAGGTGCCTTAGGAGTGCCTAGTGTCTAGACATGGTGATAATGCTGGAGTTTAATTGCTGACATCTGACTGTTCTAATTCAGCCCCTACCAGCCTCTTTTTGAAGATTTGTCTGCAAGCATGCAGGCAGACCCAGGAGTGTCATGAAAAAATTACTCAGAATAAGGTTACGTGCCAGAAATACCACAGCACTTAATGGCTAAAGCCATCTAAGGGGCAATCTGTGTTCCCAAAACATCATGTTTTAGAACAGTGTAATTACCACCATCCTAGGACTAGGGTAAAATTACTTTGTCCCTGCTGTTGAACAGCTTATGTGCACCTGAAATTTGCCCATTTGGAGGTCTTCTTCCCTTCCCCACCCCCACGAAGTTAACAGGTAACAGCTGTTAACTCAGCAAGTTGGTGGCTCAGCTTGTCAAACACATATGTCCTGTATCTTCCCTAATAAGAAATTTTCTGATTTCCCAATATGCATTTTTTTTTTTCCTAAAGATGTGTATTCTAATGAGCAAAACCCAAGAAGCCCATCCCAAGTACCCTGCACACCCTTCCCCTTCCCCCTAGAATACTGGCTTGTGCTGCAAGGTGGCTTTATGTAACTGAGAAGCATTTTATAAAGCTTTATTCAATACTATTCAAATTAAAGCATAGATAATAAATTTCTGCAAGGTCACAGTATTTCTTCTGTTAGACAACTGTTCACCTGTGTAAAGATGATGGGCTCTATGGTAGCATGGTATCATAAGTCTGGACTAGAAATGTGAGAGATTGTCTGAAGGTGTTTCTAAGATCTGCTACTTTTCTTAAGTCTTTCTGCTTTTTAACAAGTATCATCTTAGCCTTGTCTTCTTGAGCAAATAATATACCATCATTCTTAATGCACAGAACACCTAGAGAAAATAAAAAGCTCAACCCTTTTATTTCTGAAAGCACATGACAGAAATTCTAAATATATGCCTACTCACCAACATAATTTATAATAGGCTGTTTATATAGCTCTATTTTAAAAAAAAAAAGACACAAACCGCCATAAAGAAATTGGTTGTTCTTTTCAAACTGTGCCTGCTGAAAAGATTCAAGTTACTGTTACAGTGCATTTTTGCATAAGGGCAAGTTTTTCAATTTATTACAGTTGTCTAGAACTACAAAGCTGTAAAGAATGATTTTTAATGCTCACATCTTGCCTCCTGTGCCTCCATTTCCATTGCATGTTCTGTACAGATGAAGTTGAAGTCAGGGTGCTGTCAGGCAGGCATTTTGAAGGGGAGCTGTGGTACCATGTGCCTTGTGATAATGAGCCCCCAACTCATTGTTTCACAGATGTAGAATCTCAGTGATCCAATGTCTCATGCTAGCCATGATCAAACCCAGCCTTGGCAGTCAAAGTTGCCTGCTAACCGTAAGGCATTGCTCACCCAGAAGAGCATGCTAAAAATTCAGCAGGAAGAAATTTCATGCTCCTTTCCATACAATGAGCATAAGATGCAGAGTACAATATTCCGTCTATCTCAGCTCTCCTATGTTCCTCCAGAAGTATAAGCTCCAGTGGCTTCATACTTTCAAAGAGTAAAGAGTTGAAGCAAGAGTACTGGGAAATGTTTAGTTCCCTACGTACAGCCTTTGTTTTAAGGAATCTTGATAGCCTTTAATAATGCAAAGTTTCCCTTCTTCATTTCAAGGACAAAATTAAAGTTGGTATGCTTCAAGTTACAAGTTGTGTGACATTTCCTTTGTTCAGGCTTAAATAATGCTTATGGTTTTCAGCAGCATTACAACCAAATCTATTTGATACAGGGGAGAGAAAAATTTCCTAGAACTGTGCTCCACTTATTAATGCAAAAAAGAGCAGGAAGCAAAGAAACATAGAGGGATAGATGAAGTGGAAATGGAAGAACATCATGTGAAAGAAAATGTGGTTTATAGAAAGATTTTACATTTATAACAGGGCTCTGCAGTTAATAGGACCAGGCTCCACTGCCTGCTGTTGCTTCTGTCTCCCAGTCCTCCCACACCTCCTAAGGGCCACGGCTGCAGAAATAACTTCAAGGGCCTGAAAGATGCTAGGAAGATTTGAGAAGAATAGAGGAGAAAATGTATTAAGAAAAAGTTATAAATTTATTGTTATGTTGCTAGTTACATGCCACTTGTATCAGTCATGGGCAAAATAAATTACTGGAAACTCATCACAAACATATGGACAGGACATAATAATAATAAATAAATGATATGAAGTTACTATATATGTAATAACAGAATGGTAATGAGGCAATGCAAGCCTGTCAGTTTCAGTCATGGAGAGAGCATTGCCATAGATTTCAACAGGGAGCAGTCTTTCAAAGTTGCCTGCAGTCACATTAAAATGGAAAAAGTTCCCAAATGTGAGCACACTCAAGATCATCTCCAGAAATGAAAGCCTACTTCAGTAATAGAGGTGGCAGAGAAAAAGAGTGAGTGGAGTGCAGCTGTGATTAGAAAGAGAAAACTGGCAAGTAATACTGCATTCAGAAATCCTATTATTATTTTTACTTTTAATAGTGTGATTTTGAAGTAATTGTTTTCTGGCCCTTATATAATTACTAGCTCTGCAAAACCCTGCACTACCAACCCCTGAAAACCTATTCTGAACCTGATGCAATAGAAGAAAAAGAAAGTTAGAAAAAACCTTGGTGACCCCCACCCAAACTCCCAGCCTTAGCTTTTGGGTTCTTACAGAAATCCTCTTAGAACAACAACGTACACATATTCCCAAGTCAATAATTGTATTATGTTTTACGTAATGTATTCAATTACTTTGATGCTTTCACTGATCTCCTATGAAGCAAGTGAACAATAAACCCCAAATACTTAAAAGGTCTAGTTATGAATCCCAGACACAGAAAACAGCCTTGCTTGCCCAGCCCAAAGATAATAATTGCATTAAGGAACTTGATTTATGGTAAGTGACATCTGTATCTTGTATGTGCATCTTCTCTTAAGAATTGAGCCAGAGAATTAAATAAATTAAAGCAATCCATAATCAATAAAAATCAGCATTCCCTAAAATGTATGAGAAAAACACTGCAGTTAAAGCTGTAAGGAAAGAGATAACAGCTGGCCTTGGTATTAAAGCTTAACTTTGGTTCCAATGTTAATACCAGCAAAAAGCAAAATAACCCTTCATATGCTATTCTTGTATTATCAGATTAAAAAAAAAAATCAAAGCTTTCCCTCGAAATTACAGTGTGCATAACCTGTATTTTTGGCTGCACCTGTACTAAGGAGCTATTCTATCATTCACTCTATGATGTGATAAGTTTAATCAAAGAACTGCAGGCTCTAATGTCTGCTCAGAAAAACATTTTGACTCATGATTAAATAGATTTCTAAGGTGCAGCAGAAATTAATGCCCAAAGTGATCTTTCTGAAGAGTTTATGTGCCAGTTTATTGTAAGCTGTAAATTGCTTCTGGAGATGAAAGACATTCTTTTATGTTATTAACTGTAACATAATGACACTGATTCTGAAATAATTTCAAAGCTAGGGACAGGAATATGTCCATCTCAGTAAAACCCAGCACCCCTGAAGGAGTACATAGTCACCTTTCAATCTCAGAAGAGATGCAACCATAACAAAACCCTTGTCATAAAATCCATGCCATAATTTGTTCTTCTGGGCTTTTCCTGGTCATTTTTACACAAGTGTAGCATTCTTTAAAACTCTGTCTAAAATGGTGAAATGGTCATAAAGGTATCAAGAAACACCTGTGCTCAGGGAATCAAAATTCCCCTTAGACAATCTCAGGAAACAATGGATTTTAACATATATACACACATCTTGTGCCGCAGCACATGCCACAGTCGAGATGTGGCAATACACAGAGTGTCACCAGACAATATCAGAAGGCTTCAACCCATAGAGAGTAACACCTTACCACATCAGAAGGCTTCAGATGTCTGCCCATACAGAGTAACACCACATCACTTCAGAAGGCTGCAGGCATCTGCCTTTCTTGTTCTTTAGCCCAACCTTTTATAACCCTCATGTTGATGCATGGCACCTGTGTGCCCTCTGTTCCCTTTGGTGGTTGGTCAGTGCACCTGGGCACTCCATGGCTCATTGCTGTCAATGCTGCTCACCTGCTGCTCACAGCTGCACCCACTGGGGATAAGGCTCAGCCACAGCCCCACTCCCAGTTCCCACAAACCGTGTACCTACAATCTTGCATGAGCTAGAAGAGTACATTCTAAGTTCTGTTTAGGAGTGTCCTATGTCTTGAGTGGTCCTGCCAATTTCATGGGATTATTTGCTGATGAAGGCACCAACTGAGCCAAGTAATGCCATCTTGAAGACTATGCAGTCAGACAATTACTGCAAATTTTACCACATAAACTTCTTTCAAGATACAAGTAACATACTGTCAAGTGATGTTAAGTCACCTAAAGCATGAAACCAGATATTTCAAGTATTTGTTGCATAAATAATATCTAACAACAGTTTTGCAACAATCTCTCATTAATGCCAAAATTGCACATATGTTTGCCATACCCTTCTCAGGTAAGTCATGACAAAGTTATACTATGTGATAGACTCCAGTGGTTTACCAGGTTTGGCAGTAGTGGTGAAAACATATTCAGGTGTCCTTAAAAGCCACTGAAACTTAAGATGAAAAATAAGCAGTGAAGCACAGAGCTAAAAACAAAAAATAAACTAGTCACCTATATCAAGGAAATGTTGCTGGTTTTGTTGTTAGCCAAACAGAAGCTTTATTTGGGCTAAGAATAAAGAACAGAAATTTGGGTCCAGACTAACAAAAGCCTGTTTGTTGATTTCAGAACTGAATGCAAATTCTCTGGATAATTCTACTCATTCTGTATTTTTTGTAATTTCTTAGTATTTGTTGCAAGTTAAAAGAGGGGTTGTGTGCATGTGGGTGTGTGTACAAAATGTATCAGCTTCACCCTCTTTCAAATATCCCCTGGTAGTTAATTAAAGAATGTAAAATTTCCTATGGATATTTTCAGAAGATCCCAGATGATTTATGAGCTAATAAATTACTTCCACAATGATCATGGAGATCTTTGCTTCTGAATCAAAACTCACACTGTAAAATCCCATCTTGCATTCTTGTATTTTTATTTTTTTTAAGAAGTCATCAAAGTTTTATTTGCTGCTGCTGCTTTTTTTCTTTATAAATAAAATTTAATACATTGGCAGATGTCCATTTTTTCCCCAGAAGATGGCTCTGAAGGCTATATTGCAGGGTGTACTTTTTCTATACTGTAGCATAAAATGTTTTCATGTGTGATATATTGCAGGGAGCTGAGCTAGAGGAATATGCAGCTAATATGCAAATATTTCCTAGATCACAGTTCTTTGTTTTGTCCCAGTAGCCTTACCACAAAAACCACAGTCAGTGAATCTGTGACAGTGTGTGGGTAACCTGTGGCAAGGGCAGCTCTGCTCTCCCCAGAATCACTGCCTGAGCTTGTCTTCCCCTCTCTGTAACGTGGTATGAAGAGGTGCTCTCTCTCCCAAGTCAGCACTAATCCTTGAAAACACTGTAAAGCCTCATATTAATCTTGATGAGAGAAGGGCTGCCATCCAAAATTTGATTCATTGTTCAATTAAAATATTTTTATACCTCTCACTCATGAGCAATTACCAAAATGTAAATCCAATTACTTGGCTAAGAAAAAGCAGCAATGAGAAGAGGAACAATGTATTTTGGCAAAACTGAATTTTCTCTACCTCCAGCCCATGCCCAAGAAGACAAAAATATGATCATGCTCTATTGTCTCAAATTGAATTGCCCCAAGAAAAGAGCTGGCACTAAGCTAGCTGGACCAAAATAGGTCCGAGAATACAAGAATTAAAGTAAAACAGCAACAGTTAAAACTTTCTCTTAAATTTTTTGGTTACTTAATGGGTCAGGTTCTCGTTTTAATTTTCCTAAGAACAACAATGGCAATTCTAGGATTATTATCATTACAGAAATTGTTTTGAAAGAAACTGTGTGGTGAATTAATTCATTAGAACTGCTACAGATGTATTTTGTGTTGCAGAAGTCAGGGTGGAAATGGCTTACATTATAGATGTATATGTGAATTTGCACCTTGCAGCAGCAATAATAATAATAATAATAGTTATTTTGCATCTAGGTGAATGATGAGGCTATTCTCCAAGAAAATTAATACAATTCTGATTTTGTTTGAAAATGGTGTTCTTAGAACTCACCACAGACAAACTGACCAACAAATTACAACTCTAAACCCTCTTTGTTATCTGTAAGTCACATGGCAATGGATTATTGGTTGCCTGAGAAGGCTCGACCGACTGACACAGAACCAGACATGCCTTCAGAGATTTCCCCTCTTGTCATTGCAATGGGCACATTACAGGGGTGCCTCTTCCTGGGCAGCTCACATCTGACTCAGGATAACTCAAAATCTTCCTGATGGCTTCTGCAGCACAGCACTTGGTACCCTGTACTAGATATAATGACCCTATAGCACCCTGGAGGCAGGACCAGAACAGAGAATTTAATATTTTCCTCACTGATCCTTAAAAACATTCTGTCCCTTTGCTTTACTTTGCAACCCGGGTTATTAATACTTCTGTTTCTGAGGACTATTAAAGAAAATAGTTGCATTGCAGGCAATTTCATTTTTTCCTTGTTTCAAAACTCAAAGTCAGATTAATTTTAAATCCAGTCTCTTGAATGTTAGCCAAAAGTTTTCTTAGAAAGAATGAGAATTGCATATTAATTAAAATATGAAGACAGAGTTTGATATGTGGTTTATATTGCTGAAAGTCATCTTCATGACCCTTTCAAAAGACTGTAAGGGTAATGATGAATCATGTGACTAAATGCACAGAATGAACACTTACTAATACTTTAAACTGAATATTTTTGAGTTTGTCTCATACTTACACATGATTTTAACTACTTTGCTATTAAAAAAATTGGGTTTGCTTTATAAAGCCAGCTGGATATATAATCTTTTCTTTTAATTACTGGAACATGGAGAAGTCTGGAAAATAAATGGAAACACATGAAATAGCACTGTTCTCATAAAATTGGACAGGGTAATGAAAATGGCACTACTGAATTGTTTTATAGACTTTTTTTTCAAAGTCAAAAAATGAAAAGATACTTTTATGAAAGGGGCAAACTGTAAATGATATCCTATGAAGAAGAAAAGTAGATCAAATAGGTTCTGTCCACTAGAATTTGACTCAGAAGACAGCTGCTTTAAGGACAGCCTTTAGAAGAGTGGCATGGGGAGTTACTCTTATGGGGCACATCCACCTCACAAAATGAGGTCTATGGGATATAGTGGTCAGACTTCTGAGGGAGTTTTAGCTACAATGGTATACACACATAATATGTTCTGGGCAGTACTGTTCAGAGATGCTGTCTGGGACAACAACACAGCAGGACTACATCAGCATGATGCTGGGCTTGAGTTGGCAAGTCCTGACTCTCAGCAAGCCCAAGCAGCGCCAGCTCAGCGCTGTTTTACCAGGATTGCCAGTGCTCTACCCGGCAGCAATGCCCCATTCAATGCCACACCCTTCCACTTTGGCAGGCACTTTTCAAGGCTGATTCTTACTAAAGAGTGAGTTAATAAGTTTTAAAACTAACTTAAAGATTTCTAGATGATTTACTGAGCTATCTCAAATTAACACAGCACTTCAAAATGGGTGACAAAGGATCAACAGTAGTAGGTTCAGAGAGGTTGCCAGGTCCCAGCAGGCACAAAAAGTGTTTGCAACGAGTGGAACCACAGAATTTCAGTTGTGGATATGGTAAAATGTCTCTCTCTTTCTACCTTTCCTGCTAAAGGTGCCTGACAAGCCTGGAGAAGGGCCATAATGCATCTAATTAAGCATGCTGCTTGCAATTAGCAGGTAGCATCAGGGAAAGCACTCTCCCTTTCTGGAGGTGTGGAAGATGTTTGAAGGAAATGACCCGTGGATATTCTGTAGGCTTTCCTATGAGGGAAATTGCATGCTAGCATCCAAAGCAATTTTTCACTTCAGAAAGATAAAGAAATTCAGTCTTCATACACTCTGCCTTTTAAACTCCTATTACAATCTTCTATACCATAAACCTCCCTTCTTTTTTAGAAAAGCAGACGGTAAAAAGATCCATTTGGGACACATTACTTTCGGGTAAGTATTGACCTTAACCTGTACCAGTTCATATGGAACATTCTGACCTACTCTACTCCTGAATATCTCAGGAGATTTTTGCATTGTGTGAGTACAGACGAAATCAAACAACTTAATGCAGATACTGAGGATGAACCATCTTTCTAGATAAACCTAGAAATATCCCAACAGCCTGAAAAACTGTTCAGACTTTCCATATTGTTATTGGACCAATACTGTCCAATGAGACACAAAGCCTCTGAAGCATGTTTAAGCTTTGCTGTTGAGAGAACCATTTGTTTTTCAAGATTACAGCAAAACTTCTGTAGTATCCTACACTTGTTTTTTTATGAACTGGCAAACATCCTTTGAGACCTCTGAGATTGATTGGGGGGCAGCAGTGTTGAAGACATTGCAGACACATCAAGTCATCACTTGAGAGAAAAAAATCTGTTCCATGCAAAGTTAAACAAAACCCAAAAACATCGCCTCCCACAAATACCCTTAAAAATTCCCAGTTTACCAACTGTGCCAAAAAATGTTTCTGCATAGTCCAGTGGGATTCGAACCACCCACCTCTGTCTAATTTAAATGAAGATCAAATCACAAGGAGGAAAAGATGATCACAGCTAAGGTATTGGCAAGAAATGAAGAGAGGTAAAGGAGTCACAAATTGCCACTTCGGTTAAAGCAGCTGGGCCAAGGGCTGCTGAAGCAGATGTGCCACTGGGCTGTCAGATGTGAAACTGCAGAGCTGCAGAGAGCAGTCACAGAACCAAGTGACTGCTCCTGCTCTTCCAGTGAGCCCCTAAACCAGGTCACAAGCATTTTCCTGGGTTGTTTCAGAGGATGTTGGCATAAAATTATTCTCTGCAATGATTTAACTTCGTTCTCACAGGTACAGTAAAGTAAAATATTCTGTTCTCATACTCAGTCCATTTTTTCTCTGCCTTTTCCTAGGACTCATTTCATTTCAGTGTGCAGAGTTCTCCAAGTTTAAACTTCCAGGATACACTTCTAGACACAAAAGATTTTTCATTACTGAAATCTCTTTCTCACAATTTAAGCCTTAGACAGTCAGGCTTCTAAGCCAAATTCTGTCATGCAATTCACTTCACTTCTCCTTAAGTCAATTTTGTTTAATTCAGACACTTGTCATGATAATGAAACACTGAGCAACAGTTAAATCTGCAGTCTCCAGATGTTATTTTCAGGAAAAAAAAAAGTAGAAACTATACTGTCAAAAATACAGAAGAAGAGCTGGAATGAGTACTTCTGTTCATTACTTTCACAAGACTCCTACGCAATAAATTCTTGGTATGTGTGAAGAAGTCATCTTTAGCATATGTCATTCAGTAGCCTTTAACCACTTGATAATCAGGAAATGTAGAAATTGAAAGGTAATACCATCTATTTTAACACAGCAAACTAACAGCCTGACTTACAATGGAATTAACAGAACCTGCTGTGTCCAGAGGAATCAGAGAGCACCAGACCAGCCCCAGTAGCCACAATTAATTGTTGAGGAACAGTAACAGAGCAGTGACAAAGCGCTGCTGATCTCACCCCATGCGAACCTGCAGGCAGTATGAAGATATCCCTCCACTGCCAATGCCTGCAGTGCAGTCAGTACAGAGAATGGCCAGTGGAAATCAGCTACAAAAAAGGCAAACAAACCAGAAGCTGGTACCAAAGAGAGAAGCAGCAGCAGGCACTTTCAGTCTGCATTGTGGGGAAGCTGGTGACAGTCACCAACACCTGAGGCAACATTGGGGCACTTGACCTTTAAGCATTTGAAATTTTGATATTAACCTGTTTCTAATATTTTCAACGAGGACAATTTATTGTTTGGGAAACTTGTACATTATTAATAAGAAACTAGTGATTATTTAAATTAAGCAATTGAGTACGTTTGTGGAACAGAGAGGAATGAGAGGAAAGGGGAATGTCATGAACCATGCTGATACACTTTGGTAAATGTGAATGATTATAATACTAAGTTTCCCTTTATAAAAAAAACCATACCATTTGTTTTCATATTTGCAGACATTTAGAAACACAGGCTGAATAAAATCAGCCTAAGTGCTGTGGAGCACAAAAAGAAAATCACTAATGGATTAGCTAGACAGGACTATTTTTTTGCTCAAAGATCTACTTTTTTTCCAGCTGGCCATCTGACCTTTGAAAATTCCTCTTGATGAATTGCATAAAAGTATTTTAACTTAATCTCTGAAAAACAAGCTAGAGTCTCAATGCACTTTTTGCTAAGTAACTATCTGAAATGAAGTGACAAAGGCTGTGTCCTGGTCCCTGCTCTTATAAACCTTTATGCTGAGTATTTATTTACTCAATCAATTTCATTTTCTTTGTGACTATGAGACAGTATGAGTCACTATTAATAATTCCTAAAGTTAATGCTGTTCAAAACATCTTTGTTCCTGCAAAGAATAAACTTGGTAGTCATATACAAGGGGATGTGTCCCAAAGGCCTTATACCTCTGGTACTGAAAAGAAAATTCAGGTTAAAAGAAAATATTTTCAAATCAAATAGCCTGGAGTTATGCATGATAAAAGGGGATTTTATTTATTGATAAGACTTGTGAAAAAGCAAGTTCTCAAGTTATTAAGGAGTCAGGAGGTTGCCACGTGGCTGATCTGTTCTCTTAAGTTCACCAGCCCTTGCCCCCTTTCTCAGTCCATGGTCTACCCTTGTAAATACCAGAGGGGTTCAGTACATCACTTCCCTAAATTCCTCCCATGTCAAACCATGACATATGATCTCACTCCTCTTTCTGCTTTTCTGATCCTCTTCTTTCCAGCTACTGCTTCAATAACAATATTGCAGTATTTAAAAGTTTCTGGAATTCCTTGCTGTTGTACAGTCCATACTCATACAAATTAGTAGATGTTTTTGTGCTGGGATGTCAAATACTGTGTGCCCTCAGAGCATGCACAATATTTACAGAGAAGACATATTACACACAGAAAACAGTTCTGGCTGTTGTATTTTGGACAGAAGCAGCAATGTCCTCTGTATGAGCAGAGTGTAAGGAAGCAGGAATGCTGTGTTCAGTCCCTACCCTCAGGCCGAGGAGTTCAAATCCACACCACTTGGCAGGAGAAAGCTTCCATGCTCAGAAAGGGAGCTCTCCCTCTCCCTCTCTGTGGCCAGAGAAAAAGGAACCCAAGATCAACCAAGCACAAGAAAGCAGAGGAGCAGATACACAAGGGAGTGCAATACAATTAAAAGCAGTTGTAAGTGCAATTCTGGGCAGAGGAGGGGTTCTGCTGTGAGCTCTGCTTCTGGAACCTCTGTACAGCTCAGGTGAAACGTGGTCCTCGCTGGTGCTCACCCCTGCTCCACGAGCATGCTCTGAGCAGCAAGAGCAGCATCTCCGTGCTTCATCTTGCACATTCTGACACACACTGCCAGGGTGGGAACCCACAGTGACATTGCAGAGGCAGATAATGGCTCACACTCAAAGCCTGGCATTTCCAGCACTGCTCAAGGAGAACAACAAGAGTCTAGTTCCATGCAGACCTGGAAAATTAAACTGTGTCTCCCTACCAGGCAAAGCACTGGAGAAACTTCATTAAGAAATATCAAAAGAAGACTCTCTTTTGCCATCCTTTCCTTGCCTCCATAACCCAGAAAGTTTTTGAGATAAGCAAGTATCCACTTATTTCTAGGAGCAAGTATTTCTAAGGACAGAGATCTCTCACAGGACTGCTGTATCAAGCACCTCTATTCTGCGAAAGGAAGGGATTTCAGACATTGCTGTATTCATGTTTCCTGTCTTGAATCTAGAAGTTGTTTTGGATGTTACTTTAAGATGCCTTTCACTTCTCCTGGGCATTCACAAGGGCCAGAGCTGAGGTTCAAGCACTGCAGTGGGTGTGACCATCAGCAGCTCTGCCTCAGGAAGCCTTGGTGTGCAGAGGAGGCGCAGGGCCGGGCTGTGTGTGTCCCTGCCACGGCAAGCACCAGCCCTCACCAGTAAGGGCAGGGAAGGACAGAGCTGAGCCATTCTTTTGTTTTATTTTTTTACAAAGAGGTGGGGCGGAAGTGTGTGCATGGGCAGGGATTGTGAAGAAGGGGGAATAGTTTAAGAAATATGATTGAGCTGGGGAGGCACCAAGACCACATATGGGAACAAGATTAGCAGAGGTACCAGCAAGAACAGCCCAATTTCTGCTTTTCCACAGAGCAGAAAAAATCAGTTTCAGGAGACCTAGTCAAGAGGGGATTTGGTGTTAAAAAAGCACAATACAAATCCTTCATTTACAATAAGAAGATTAAAAGTAAAGGTAGATTTTATCTAAATATCTAAATAATAAATAAATATCTAAATAATATGGACCTCTTTACCAGTTAATAGAGGAATAGACTGAATTGAAGAAGAGTCATTGAAGCAGCATTAGCCTGGTGCATAGCCCATTCTTACAATATTGTTAATGTTGGATTTTTGTTAGATAAACGCATTCATTCCCAAATAAATGAAGTATTTTATTGACTGGGTTATGTCTCTGATATTTAAAAAAAAGGAAAAACCTGTCAGAGCTTTGTTTTTCTTTGATTTTTCCCTTGCCAAGAATCCACAACCAGAGTGCTAAGAGGCAAGCAATGTCCTACCTTGTAAGTTGGATGTAAACAAAAAGTAATCAGATTTATCTGTCTTTCGAAGTATGTGCTGTATAATGAACATATTTGAAATGAAACCTATTACTGCTTCAGAAACAGAGATGTTTACATCCCCTCATTGTTCCCAGCATTACAGAGTACACAAGGCAATCACATGTAATTGGTATAAATCAAACATCCTGAACTGCCTGGAGCCTAAATTGAGAAAATGGAAAACAAGACCAAAGACCTATAAAATGTTAATGTTTTCTTGAACAGAATGCTGAATTTATATTGTGTTCTTCAGTTTTAATTCTAAAACTTATTAAATCTTTCTTTCCTGCTGGCTGACTATTATTATCCCAGCTCCAAATACATACAACAGGACTTAAGATTTGCTTTCAAAATTTGATGGTGTATTCCTATGGGCTGAAATGTATCAAGTATTTATGGGTGTGGTGTTTATAGCTAGGTGTTAATACTAATGTGGCAAGGGTGAAGCATAGATATAATTAATAAATTTAAAGTCATCTGTGCTGAAGAGAAACGTCTTTTTTGCTATCAGGCAGAACTTCATGTTTATTTTAAAGAATCAGTTTCCCACCACTGTTATATTTTTAATGGTTATTAATGATCTGATCTAATAAGAGGAGTATTAGAAAACCTCTATTCAGTAATTGTTTCTTCTGTTGCAGCTTGAATTCTATTGGTTGTTTAATTTAAAAATTAAAATCAGCATTTTCCCAATTATTCTTGAATACCATTTTTCCAGCTGAATATACAACACAATTAGCACACAAAACTGACAGGATGGTGGCCAGATATAGGGTTTTTAGGAATGGGTAAAAGGAAATAGCATATAAGCAGGCACATCCTACAGATGTTTCATCTGCTGTATTTAAGTGATGACAGCTTCAGGGTTTGTGACATTCTCAGTCAGCCCTAACCTGACCAAGAAACATGTCTTTCCTGTTTAATACATTTCGTGGACTATCACAAGGAAAACTGAACACACTGTTGTGTCCAGACTGGGGAACTCTTTCAAACTCTTGCTTCCAAGGGGTATTAGATGTCACTCACTGTTACTGTACTTCAAGACATGCTCTAATTTATGTGTAATGAGCTGGGTATGAAATAGTTTCACCATGGCTGGTATTTTGTAGAGCTTTGAACATCTCTTGATTTCATTTGCAGGTTTAGTTGCATCTCTTGCACAGGACTCAATAACACAATGAATTTCTTTTGAAAAATTTGAGTTTTAGAAAGTAAAAGCATTAAGTCACATGCTCTCTACCAGTATAGCAAGATTAGTGTACATTGTAATTCCTGCATTAAATGGGCACAGAAATCCATTCCTGAGAGGACAGTGACCCCTGTTCTCAGCAACAAGGAGCTTGATTAAAAGAGCATACGCTGTAATTTAAAAAATCTCTTAAGGAGCGTCAATAGATTTTTACACTGTAATCTTATTAAACATTGTATCATTTCTATGGATTCCAAATACTATTTAGAGATCATGGATGGGAAAATCAGTTTCATTTGGAAAGTGATAAGATTGTTTTATGACATTATCTTTTGTTAACCATTACACTTTATTAAAGATACCATAAAGATACCATTGTTCCTCTGCTATTTGCAGTTTATAGTGGCTGTGCCTGCAGAATACACTAGAGCAGGAAATATTATTTGAAGTAAGGTGTAGATTAAGTCCATGCATCTAACGTACTAATTAGAGTACTAATCCTGCTTGCTGCTTAGTTGTCTCTCTTAACACTCCTATAGAGGCAGTATTTGATAATATAGTTCCAAAAATGAACTTGGTTCCTTGGGGATAACTTGAGAATCTTTTATTCATTTACCATTTAGTGAGCAATGCATCTCAGTTTTGCAACCACGACAGCCCAGCACACAGTACAAAACCAAACATCCCAGATGTTTTTCAATAGTGGTAGACCTATACCTCGTTGTGATCCACACAGATGAGACATTTCCCCTGTATTCTCAGCTAACTCATCCTCCAGGAAACTCCAGAAGTGAATCTACCGTACTGGACCAAACCCCACAAGATTCTGTTTCTTCCTTTCAAAAACTAATCTTGGTTGCAAAGGAGTGCTTTATTCAGTGAGTGACTGTATAAAACAGACGTGGCAGAACCCTTTCATTCCCTCATGTTCGTAACAAGGCCAAACACACACTCCTGTTTTCCTGCTACACTACATTCACATGTGCTCAACTCCCCTCTGCTGAAAGTATTGAACTTTGAAAAGCAAAATTAAATTTAAAAAAAAAACCCAAAAGCCAAAACAAGGCCCCAAAAACCAAAGTAAAACAAAACAAACAAACTGAAAAACCCCCAAAACCCCAAAACAAACAAAGAAACAAAAAAACCCCATTGTTTCAGAGTAGTATGGCTTTCTCATGGCTAAGGTTTTTTCATGTGGAAAGGTACCCTAGCTTTCAGTTTCTGATTTAGCAAGCACAGTAAAAACAGCGGTTACTGTTTTTTTTAATAATAGTTCTTTAATAATAGCATTTTTTTTGCATACTGATTGTTGTAAATCTTGTCTTCAAATAATTTGTTCACAAGTGAGAGCTGTATGCTGTGAAATACAAAATAATATATAATAATGATACAAGTCTTGATTACAGTAATTTCTTTTTAATTTATGGAGATGTGTGTATGATTGGATTGGAGATTACAGATCCCAAGCTTAAATATCCAAATACCCAAACTGAATGTTTGCAATCACATATGTTAACTCTGTGTAAGTAATTTTTGCCTTACAATATAATTTTGCTCTATATTGATAAGCCTTTTGCTTTTGCCATCCAAATGGATGCAGACCATGTTCCTTTTGACCCCTAAGACCTAATAGAGAGATGGGCCTTCACCAGGTTATTTCCATCAGCTAGATGAATCTGAAAGGGATCTGGTATTTCTTTAGTATATTTGATTTCCTTACAAAGAATACACATCACATCTTCATTCCCAAATCAATGCTGGTTTCTCCCTATGGAGCTTTCTGAAAGATAGAAACGTCAAGCTTTCCCTGGACTCTCTGCAAAACCCCATGAGGAATACTTAATTTTTCACACAGATATGGCAATCAGGGCTTTACCCAGCCCTGCTTTTACAATTGCCTCCTGCAATATCTGTCACTGTCACACAGCTCTATACATGAAGAAAGACCACTTCAAGAGTATCCCTTTTTCTCTCCTCAGTTTAATTCTCACTAAATTCTTTCTGCACGGCTCAGGTGAGGATCACTATTGCTTATTCAAGCTATCATGAAATAGAGAAGAATTTTCCTCTCTTTAGAAGGCAATTAGCTCAGCATATATGTTGCACATGAGGAAAACTTCATTAATAGAGACCATCATCTGGGAAAAGTAATTGAGTTGAGCAAGTAAGAGTAGAATCACAAGGTTCAGAGGCCAGAGAAAAAGCTTAAGCTGGTTTTGACACTAGTTGTTTCCCATGGATTTCCCAGCTTACTACTTTCAGAATTGAACAGAGTAGATAAGAGGATATATGGTGTTCAAAATTATTTAAGTGAATTTTGCAATAGGATTTATCATAAGGGCAGTGATTCTCTTTTGTATTAAGTAGCAGAAACCAAAGGAGGAAAAAAAAAAGGAAGTCAATTACACTGGCTGAAATACTGACATTTGTTTTAATTTAATCCTGATAGTTTTCTCTTACAAAGGTCAGAATGTTTCATTATAAACTGACACAAAAATACTATTTTTTCCAAAATTTGTGGATTTGTGGACAAAAGAAGATTTACAGTGCTGGCATGTTGAGATATATTGAATTATTTATAACAATGATTTGAAATGAACAGTTCTACACTATTTATATAATACAGATATTCAATGAAACAAAGGCAAAGGATGCAAATCCTAATAGAAGGGTTCACAAGACAAAAGTAACTGAATATTATTTGAGTGCAACATCGCCCAAAGTTATGCATTAATGGACAACAGTGGACACTTGTTAAACTGTTTGCAGTATCAGTACCTGTCTTTGAGGAAGTTACAGGAAGCATCTGACAGTGGCTTCCTGTGATGAGGGTAAGAGCAAAGCACTGGAGGAACTACAGCTCCAAGGCTCTGGCTCAGGAACATGTGATCTCTGAAAATATGTGATGTTGCATCAAGGTGTCTTATTCTGAGCTTGAAAGCCTAAACTTTGAACGGTGGAAGAAAGGGAAAGAGACAAACACATTCTGGCTTGAGCTGATTCTTGCTGGTGTACCCAGCTCCAGCCCTGTAAGTCACAAGTGGCAAAGCTGTGGGCCATGCAAACACATCTTCAAACCTTGCAGGCAAGTTTCTATCAAAACCACTGATGAGACAAACCACAGACACGCTTACATTTCAGGTTCCATGCCCTGAAAGGTGCCACAAATGTTTTTAATTGCTTCTTGAAGCTTAGAGGGGCTGATCTTTTCTGGCCATCTTTTGTCCACCAGTTATCTGTTGTTTTGTTCTCGTTGCAAGCTCTTTGGATTTTGAGGGGCATTTTCTGTGCACAGAAATCTGCTGTTGCTGTAGCAACCAAAATAAGTTTTCATCAGTGGGCTTTCCTCAAAGCTGTAATTTTTTTTTTTTTTTAGTTACCAAACTCTTTAGCATGGGGGAAAAAATAAAAAAGCAGCACTAGAGTCCAAAAAATACCAAGAAAGCTTAAGTGAACAGAAAAGAAGTATAAACAAAATAGAGTTTCTTAGTTATCTACCTCTCTTCCCCATTTTCTCCAAAATCTCTCCCTTCTTCTCTCTTCTACACCCAGAAAACAATGCAAGTGACTTATGAACAGGTGAAGAGAGTTAGCAGATCTGCAAACAAGCAAACACTGGATAAGGGATCGGGATGGACTGTAAAATATACACCAAGCAATAGGTGAGTGTTCTTGGCTGTGCATTTATTTTACTCCTTTTTTAAGAAAATGTCAATGAGCCTAGCCACAAAGTTCCCTTACTATGTTCCGTGTTGGAAAGTTCAGGAGTGATATTCAAGATTAAAACTATGAGAAAGCTGATAAAGATTTGCATTTCAGTAGTTTACTCCCATGTGAGTTTCATTACCTCAGAAGTAATCCCTACTGCACCATTAAGGTTTTCTGGAAAACACTGTACGTCCACAACACAATGGCTCAATTTGGTGCCTTTACCCAGGGGTTTTTTGTGTTAATTTAGGATTTGGATGGTCGGAGGTAGGCAAAAATTGAGTATTTGTGATAACATATAGGAAGAATACTGTAAAGCCGATCAAACTTTCTGTAACAAGTCACCACAGAATGGTTCAGACAATTCCAGTAATCAAGGAGCAGGAAGCTCACAATTTCCTAAATTAATGCAGGTGTCCCCAGCCCTAAGGGATCTTTTCAGATTTAGACAATAGATCGTGTATCAGTCTTCTCTATGTACATATCTATCACTTTGCAGAAAAATGATGACATCAAGAGCAAGAAGCAGCACTGCATTCTCCAGTTTATGTACTGAAGCTTAGAAATGAGTGTTAAACCCACAAAATGTCCTGGGTGAATCTATAGCTAAGGCACATACCCAGTCAAACAAATGAGGCAAGGCTGACAGAAATTCTGGATGGCACCATGTCCTTCTTATAAAATGTTTCAACACATTTCAAAACAAAAAATGTGAGCCAAAAAAGTAAGTCCCCATCTGGTATTTATCTGCACTTCAGCAGAAGAACTCCTTGCCAAAGGCTCAAGTTCTGTTCTGCTTGATCTAAGGCATATAACACCCCAGCAAACCTTTACACCCTTCCTGTCCCTCCTCTTGCTCAATTAGACATCTACAGTAACATGTTACATAAAGACTGTCAAAGATGCAAAAACAATGTTAGTAAATACAACGCAGAGCACACAGCTCTCACAAAGAGAATTAAAGAGTTCTCAGTAAGCAACCAGATCTGCCAAAGCAGCTTCCCATTCATGCCTGAAAAAATCACATCTCCAAGCACATAAATCATTCGATTATACCAAATCAGTTATTCCACTGTGCTTTGAGCTCTGTTAGCAAAAAGGACTTGCTTGCTTGCTTGCCTGGTTTCTCCCAGTTCATTCCCACACCTCTTGCTCTCCATGATGCTCGTTTTCCCTCCAGAATTCTATCTGTCCCTTCATACAGGTCTTTGATTTGCCATCTCTTAAGTTATTACCTGAAAGGACGCTTAGAGAAGAGAAAAGACTTCTTAAGAAGTCTTCTTCTTAGACTTTTTCTTAAGAGAAAAGACTCTTAGCAGAGACACTGCAGCTAACACTGGACACATTTCCAAGGCATGCTGGTGTCTCTTCCAATCTGTCCTTTCTCACCCATATTCCATTTTGCAGCTCCATTACCCAAAGTAGTCCTGACTTTAGTTATCCAGCATTTCCCATCCTATTGGTAAACATCTGGTCTCTTTGGATCTGTTTGGAGTGATCTCTGTGTCTTTCATACCTTGGAGAATCAACTGAAAATGGGGGTGTAGCTATCCCCTCCTCTTGGGAACAGACACTGCTGTGAATAACACATCTGTGAGTACATGAAAGGAAATCTGCAGCAATGAGCAAAACCAGAGTGGGATGGGGAAGCATTCCTCAATGCTCCCAAAGCTAATCAATCTTTTCTGAAACTCTGGATGGCACCATGTCCTTCTTATAAAATGTTTCAACACATTTCAAAACAAAAAATGTGAGCCAAAAAAGTAAGATATCCACCAGCTTGCTCTGTGATGCGAGTCTCTCGAGACTCTCTCTTCGAGAGAAGGCAAACATCTCCCACTGAATTAAGGCAGCCAAACCCCCAACCCTATCATGGAAGTACACAACTAAGTGGTATGGGTCTTCATCATTCCTCATATCTTATAGAGCCAGTGTTCAACATGCAAACTACTGATTTACTGTCCTTCAAGCTTACTTCAAATTTTTCATCACTATATGAAAGTTTGTACTGTGATTTTCTGGCTTAAAAAATAAACACATTGATGCACAAAGCATCGATAACATTTCAGGTATGTGACCTATTAAGTACCATGTTTAGCATATTTTCTAAAAGGCAGGTTACCTTCTTGATTTCACAAATACCAAATCAGCTACATAAGATGGATAAAAAAGTCTTTTTTTTGTTTGTTTGTTTCCAGTCCTAAATATGCAAGAAAAAGGAGTTGAAACAGAGTAAGAAGCAAACACAGGTATTGATGGATTGGGTCACTGCAATCTGAGATTTATAAACTGGTGTGATGTTTCACATGTAGCCACCTAGAAACAGAGACTGTAATTTAGACTTCTGTCAATACATTCAGTCATCACAAGGAAGGGAGAGCAGGGCTTCATGTCTAATTTGAAATATTTTAAGTACCTGCCATCCACTTTGGCTGATGATGTCTAAAAACACATGTACAGTACATCCTGTAATTACATGAAAACATTTAAATAATGGAGTTAGAGTATATTTTCAGGGCATTTGTCTGTCTTCCCTTTCTCTCAGTCTGGCTAATTTGTCTTTCTCTAGCAGCTTTTTTGTTCAGGTCTGCCCTGTACTCCTCCTGTATCACATCTCAGATTTGTTGTTTTATTCAGAAATACACAAAGAATTGTCAAATATAATTTATGGTGCGCATTTTATTCTGTACATATTCAGTAATAAATTCTGTTAGAGACTGAAATAATGATAGAAAGCATATGAAAAGCTTTTGACCTTTATGATTAAAAAACTCAAATGACAGATTGGTTTTGATTAAGTGAAAACCATCATAAAGCCATCAGTTATATGTTCAAGTGCAGAAAGTTCCCCCTATCAACAGAAAAATTCTTGCAGTTAAGACTCAGACTCAGGAGACCTTTGCTCCATTTACAGTATTAGCACAGTATTCCTGTTTGATTACTGTACAAGGCACTTGGGATAATTGTCAGAAGTAATTAGCCTTTTGCAGTGTCTAGGGTCATGCATCAGTGTCAAGCTTAGAACTAAGATTTCTTGCTCAATCCACAATCTGAATAAGATTTCTAAGGAAAGCATATCCTTGATCAGGGAGAAATAAAGCACAGAAAGCACTTGAGCACTTCCTAAGCATGCCAATTTAGATACAGAGAGTCTTCTCTGTCACCTACATAAGGTAGCTGAGCTGCCAGAAGAGCAGAAGATGATCATCAAAGCTAAGTGTCTAGTTGTGTGATGCTGGAGGCATTTCCTTCAGACACTCATGATGTGTTGGTACCTGTAGTCCAAATGCATTTTTTGACTCCTGTTTTGAGAAATCTAATATGCAAAAGAAAAGTCTGAGGGCTGGTTCAAAACATCATAAAATTAATGAAATCTTTCCACAGTTCACTTCAGTGAGCATTTGGTCAGTAACATAACTGTCAAGATCATTAAGTCCTTTCCAATACTTCTTATTGAAGTAATACTTTCTCAAAGGCTGTCAAAAAAAGTGGAGGTTTCCACATCTGGATATGTTCAGTAACTATAAAAACACCACATGGGTCATATTAATTTAATTACAATAGGTGAGTGACAAGCAACCTTTACTTAGGTAAACAAGTAGTATAGTTGCACTACTACAAACTACTTGCATCATTGCTTGTTCTGATGGTCAGCACCATCTTATCCTTAGCATTTGTTTATTGAATCCAACAGTTAAATTCATATAGAAAGATTTGAGTGACCTGACCTCAAAGTCTTCTTGAGACACTGTGGTGAGCTTCACTCAACTGGCAGGACCAGAAGCAGGAATACCATACCCAAGCTGTTTAGCTCACATGATAGAACTTTTCCTAACATTAAGGAACAGCAAAACTGCTTTTCTGGAAAAACAGACATGATTTCCCCTTTCACTATTGAGTATTTGTGGAATTTCCTGAGGTTTATGACCCTTTAGGTATTCTCATTCAAACATTACACAAGAAGCCATTAGCCAGCGTCTGTAAGTTGAGATAAGAATGTTACCAATTCCCAAACCAGCTGTTCTCTCTCTCACAGCTATTTGTTTTTAGGTAGAAATACCCTATTAACTAGAAGAAAATATTCTAATATGCTCCTCATTAATATGCAAGCATTCTTTTTTTTTATAAGAGCCTGTCAAGTTGATTTACTTTAGAAGTTGTCTAGTGAGTACTCAATTTAAAGTGCCAAATCCTTCTGTTCTATATAATCTTCCTTGAATTCCTTAGTATTTAAATTGATTTTGAACGGAACTTTCTGAAATAGCACTTTTGTACCCAAAAAAACCTTTTCTTTTTGTGCAGTGAATTTTTTAATTTGATATTTTAAACAACTATTTTTCTCAACCATTTTAAACAACCATTTTTTGAAGCCATTATAGCGCAAAAAGGGTAAGTTGAGGGCAAGTTCTTTCACAACGAGAAATTTCTTGAAACACATTTCAGAGATATTCTTCCAGTTATCCACAAGCACGGATCCTAAGATCAGCTTGCCTTGCAGACTCTGTACCAGCTGATAAAGAAGGAGGAAGGGAAAGAAAATCACGGCATAATTGCCATATCCCAGGCTGAGTCTGCACATTGGTAGTTACAGAAGAGCTTACCTCTACATGTAGTCTGGGATTCAAAGAACAATGAGGATGGAGCTCACACAACTCATCTGGTCAGAATAAATAACTGACCTTACTCCAAATTCCAGCTATTTATTCACTCACAGCATTGATAACACCACATTACAGTACTACAGATTAAACATTAGATATGGCGAGGTACAACAGGGAAGGGGCAGACTTCTAAACAAGGCATAAAATTAGATAAAAGAAGTAATCAGGTAAAATGGGTAACTTAACTCATCAGAAGAGGTTCATTCCAGAGCAATTTTATCCAGCAGAACTCAGGATAATTACCACTCCTGATATGCCAATGGTCATCCTCTACACTCGAGGGAAATGCCAGCTCTTTCCTTTATTGTCTGTGTAACCACCACTAGATCTCTCCTAAAGATTTGGGTCTGAAAAGCCATTCCGTTTAGATACAGATTTTAATATCCTTTGTCTTTAGCATAAAAGTGAACCTTAATAACTTCCCACATGTTTCCAAACCTTTGTATTTCCTCTCTCCTTCTCAACATGAAGCATGTTATTAATAAACTCTCACAAACAATTCAGTTCCCCTATTGCTGTCTCTTAAGCTCTTCACAAACACATTCACTTCTAGAAACTCATTGGTAAAACAAATATGATTGTTGTCTTTCTTTGCATAACTATCCAAACATATTATGACTTTCCCTTAAGGAAAAAAATATGTGAGTGTCCTGAAAAGAACTGTCTCCTTCCTCCCATGTACAGTTATAACATTGTAGTTTGCAGTTCTGAAAGTGTGTCCCTTCCCCATTTGTTTAAAAAGCTTAATCATTGAGCTTGTAACTACTCCTAATCTCGTCCTTCTGGTTTCTACTCATCCATCCTGTTGCAGTTAGCTACTCTCACCCGTGGCTTTCATTTCCCTTCATTGTCTACATATGTGACAGTGATACACAAATTTTTTTTCTTCTTTTCTTGGTTTATCAAATTTCAGACAAGCACTGTTCAAATAAAAGCTTTCTTATTCAGTGCCCCAGCAAATATTTTTCTCTTCCTAACATTGTGATATTTAGAGACAAAAAAAGACATTACTGAAATTACTTAATATTTGCATAATACTAATTCACTGAGAAGGATACATCCATGATATTCTTTACAGAGACATCTCAAGAACTAACTAAGCTCAGATATCTGTAAACATAGCAAGTCACACCTTTCTACCTATATTATGTCCTGGAGAATTGCCATGGTAATCTCAGTGTTAAGATCAATACAGAAACAAGCTGTGCCCTGCTTGTTCCCTCGGCATAAGTTTCTGTTCAATATATCCCCAAAGGAAAGGATCAACCATGGTATTTTTCAGCTGCATCACAAGGATTCTTTCAAATGCTGGGGTCATTGCAGGTGGTTAAGTCAAGAGATATCTGCCATGGATTATTTAATCTATTAAAGCTTCAGTGCTTTTTAGAAAAAGTTTAATTACCTTTACAATCAGAAAAACTAAGCAATTATGAAACATATTTTGCCATTAATGTCACGCTTTCAGCCATATTTCCTGAACATTTTGTATTTGACTGAAAGAAGGAAGAACCATGTCAATTTCTTTATGTACATGGTGAATTTGATGAACTCAGTAAATTACATGATAGCCTTGATCTAATTGTACAAGAGGAGAAGTGAATCACAAGCTTTTATCTGGAACGAAAAAAGTTAAAACATTGACATTAATCATCATCATGGTAAATAGTGTGGCCATTGCTTATTGCTGTTAGATTGTGCTGCAGTTACAGAGATGCATGCAGAGACATTGTTCACCGCAAACAACATCAAATGGGGACATTTTTCAACTGCTTCATTGTGTATGGCAGCCACATCTTCCAGAACACCATATGGCAGTAGTACACCTCAGAACAGCATGGCATATGATGAGTTCCAGACAGATTGTATGCAAAATGTCTAGAGATTTTCATCATCCTCCAACTACCCACAAGCCATTTACTGCCTGGTTTTGTCTCTCAGGATCAGTAGTGAAGTAGCACAAATAGGTTGCTCGAGACCTCATAACCCACAGTGACTCTAGCTAGCTATTGTACACATACCTCTTAAAGTCTTTTTCAAAACCAGGCCAACTCCTGCAATATAACACGTTTCTTCCTTCATTCCTTGCCAGATGGTCTCCAGCCCCTCAGCTGCTCCTTTATTTGGCCCCTGTCTCCCAGAGTTCATCTCACGCATGAGCTAACCAGGGACAGAGTTTAATAAGAGTCATCTACCAATGTACCCATGTGGCACAGTAAAACTGATTCCAGGTAGCACCTGACTTTAAGGTCTCCCATCAGTCTTCATCTACAGCAGCCAATTCTACCTCATGCCTGTTAATTACAAAACACATCTCCCAGGTTCTTTCTGTAGTTAAATATCTGGCACCCATTGAAAGTGTCTCTAGAAATTATGGGGCCCATTTTTCTTGCCCAATTCATGACTGAAAATTTTCTATATTTCCTCCTTTGCTGTTAAGCATTTTCTCTTACCCTGCACAACAGTCTGCTTTCAAAATTAACTTGAATGAAGGGAAAATTTGTTACCCTTCTCTTCTATGCTTGCTTCATTTTCTCCACCTGCTGATTCAGAAGTATTCAGACACCTTCCAATTTTGCTTCCCAATCTGCTCTAAGTGCTAGAAAATGCATGTTTCTCCTGCCTTTTGCCCTTCTGCCAGCAGCTTTTAGCACATTTCTGACATAGAACACACTGATCTTACAACTGGCTTTATGTCTTCTGCATTCAGCACAGTTCCCGCCTGGACATTCTCCTTATCAACTTGCCACATTTTCTTTCATGGTATCTTGGTGACCACATTCCTTTCAACAGCCATTTCCTGCTCCCAGCTTTTGAACAGCACTTCTCTTTCTGCTTCTTCTCTTCACAAAGATTCTATTCATAACTGCCACCTTTTCATGACCTCTCAGCACATCAGGAAAGCCAAGGCCTTTGGAAGAAGTCAAGACCAAAACCATCTTCAGCAACTTACCACTCGTTTGATCATTGCATTCAACATCAACTGGCTCAGCTCCATCTTCATGTCACAGTCTGGCAGCCCTTATTTTACCCAGGTTCTTACAGAATCTGCCTTCTTCCTCTTACAGCATGCATTGCTTAGATGAGGCAGCTGAACAAGACTGATAGAGCTTTTGGATCTTATGAGGCAGACAACCCTGTTAAAGACATGTAGACTGTAATTTGATTAGGATGAGAATTATCAGCAAATATGCACATTCTAGTTTGTATATAAGAAATCAAATTCGTATAAATTACAATCCCTTAAAATTCTGTCCCTGTTTTTTCTAAAACTTTACTCATCTTTGATACAATGAAGCCTTCTGTTGGGGTAAGTGAAAACATGTCTTGGGTTTGGCTCCTGATCAGAAGCAGAACTTGAGATAACATTTTTTTCCCCAAGCTTTAAATGCTCTACAGCACATTTTTTACTTTCTGATACCCTGTTGTTGCTCTTGCAATAAAAATCCAAGTTTATTCATGTTACAAGAGCATCTTGCAGAGTCTAGTCACAGGATACATTTTTCTGAAGCTGATGGATAAAACTAATAGAATATCCCATGCATTCTGTATGGAGAAGACAAAGTGCTAAATCTTTACAAATGCAGTAGAGTTTCTTTATATCTTTCTGTGACTCCTGATACATGCACTAGTGGCCACATCCTCAGTTATCTAAATCAACAGGTTTCTGTTAGCTCCATGCTCAGTCAGGCAAGTGGACACAGCTTATCTGAAGTCTTTTTTTTTAAAAAAATTCTGTACTCAGAGTATTTAATTGTATTTTCAATGACAGGACAGAAACAAAAAAATTACCTAATAAACTGTGCTGCTATTTACACATGGACAGAATGCTGAGATTGGCCAGCTCAATATACTACCCACCGACAGTCTGTCAGCTGCACTTGTTCCAAAATACATTGCAGACACCATCTGTCAATCATAAACTATGTGGCATAAGAGAAATTTACTGATTTAGAAATACTGAAAAAAAATTACTCATGGAAATGCTAGCAACAATTATTAGACATGTTGATCAGCATTATAAACAAATATTAATTGGTTTTTACTTGTCTGCTTTATTAAAAAAATTGGCTCCACAACACATTTTAATAAGAAATGAGGGATTCATTGAAAACTTGGCATAGGAACCAGCTGCTGCTTTAGTCAATTAATTCAGTAATTTTGATGTTTTATTTATTGTCTTACCAAAAAGCCCAGTGTTTCAGTAAATAATCTTTCTTTTCCATTTGGTAAAGCAGCTTAAAACAGAGACAGTTTCAGGACTAAAGGTGTACATTTTAGCTGCTGGAGCCCATGTAAAAGGATGAGAAGAGTGTACTACCTATGGGTAACCAAAGGGAACATTAAGCATTGAAGAGAAGCTAATACAACTCCTATAATATAGATGCAATTAAGAAGATAGACTTTTTAGTCTAACTTAGATTTCAGAAATATTCCAATATCTGGTTAAAAGTGAGAGTAACTGTACACAGAGAGACTCTTCAAAGAGAGTGAATGCAAATGCCTCCAGCCTGAAGAACCTCTTTGTAAACAAAACAAGAAAGTATCACCAGACTGGGTTTATCACCCTTTCTTTCTGAGGTGCAGGAGAGGAGGAAAGCAGAAGATGTGCCTCTCCTAGTTCTTAACAGGGAAGGGCACTATTGATTCCATAGTTACCTACAGGAGTATCTAGCTTTCAACTCTTCCATTTTGGCAATATGTTCTACAGGGTAATTCTAATTCATACTTTAAAAGCATTTCCATCTACCATGCTTACAAATGTGTTTGGTTTTGTTATCTTTTATTTCAATATAAGGCCCATCATTCATCGATGAGAAAAGACAGAAGAACATAATGCCATGGATGGCATTCATTGGTGGTATAAATAGAGTTCTAACTATACAACAAAATTGACAATTTCCCTAGCTTTAGTAGTCACAATATAAAAGGCATAGTTCTTACTCAGATCTTTGGATTTTAAAAATATAAATGTACTAATTCAATAAAGAAGTGGTCAGTGGATCATATTCAGGTTATAGACTCCACATAGTATTTTAGATTACCATATGCATATACTAAAAAGTGACATAAATCTTAGCGAATCTGGCTTTTATAGTGCACATTATAATAAAATTTTATTAATGCCATCTAATAATGTATGTACTATGTAACTATATAATATACTCACAGGATAATAATATATTCATACTATATCCCACTATATTTAGGTGTACTATACCACACCTACTCAAGATAGCATAGCACACTTATGCAGCATAATCATACGCCATTCGATAATATATTATTTATACAACCTTGTTGCTGCTAGATGTAGCTGATGGCAGGGAAACAGAGTATAAAGTTTGCTGCACTGCTTACAAAAATGTGTATCCTCACCAGCTGCTGCAGGCTGGTTGAAATTTCATCTAAGCCCCAGAGTACTGTTTGTGTTACATTTATTATTTTTCATACTACCAACAGTTGTGACAATACATCAGAAGAATTGATTCACATTATTTATAAGACTTTATTTTTCCTTTTTTTGACAGCACAGTCTTTTTTAGATCAATAAAAGCTGAAGATAAATGATGATAAATTCACAGCTTTTAAATTCACTTTAAATCTAACTTTACAATCACACATATTTATTGTGTAGATCAGCAGAGCATGGAGCATAGAGGCCTCCTTCATGTGCAGCAGCATGGCTATACTTCTTTGCAGTACAAGCCACACCAATCTCAGATTGCTCACATTCCAAACCAGAGGCCCTGTAATATTTGGCAAATGAATGATAAATCTAAAAATTAAAAGCACCCTTTTATTTTAGTAGAGAAAAACAACTCCCTCATGTTTTTCTGGTTTTCTGTCAATAAATGGAGCTTTCACTTGATCTCTCGCAGAGAGATACACAAAGCTTAATCAAGCTATTCAATATTTGGTTAGTTCTAGTCTTTCCATACATTAGCACAGCCTCATCAATTTTTCCAAACACTGGAATTTAGAATTCATACTTGAGTCCTGAAATGGTATGGAAAAAATACATTAGAGGCACCCATTTATAACCTAGTATTTTTATGTTTAATCCTTTTTACTCTCAGCATAAGTAGCCTCAGCTTTCATGAAAAGAACTGGTTAGAGAGTTAGATAATAAGGTCTGCCTAAATATGCACTGATATTAACCCCTGCCCTGTCAATAAGACAGTATGGAGGCAGATTAGTTCTTACATTTAATTATCTTTTTATTCCACAGAAGTTTTTTCTTTTTTTTTCCTGTTTTTGCACCTCATTAGTCATGATCAAAGTGTATTCCTCTTAATAGTGCCTTAATGTGATGCTTTGATCACATTTCCTGACTAATTTGAAAGTCTGTTAACTGAATTACAACACAGCCTGGTGCATTTGAAGTTTTTGGAACCATTTTCCTGGGGCCATTTTACTCTGACAAATTTTAGGTATTTAATTGAAGTTTCCAGGAGCATAGTTGCTCTGGACTTCTTATATAATTGATAGAATAATACATCTTCAGTGAAAAGTGGATCAAGTTTCTCCAGAAGATGATTTGAACCTTCTATGGGCCAAATCTTTCTCAGGTGTTTTCCATTGAATATAAAAAGAGACCCTGTCAATGAAGATCTGAATTTAAGGATGATATTTAAGTTCCTAGAAATGACTAGAAAAACTGTGCTCTGTGTTTAATTAATTTGCCTATGATCCTTATCCCTGTATTAGCCATGAAGGGCTATTTTAATGATTCTATGTGTGCATAACATATGTGTACAACCAACAGAGAAATCCACATGGAGTATAAAAGCATGTGTCTATGGGCTCTGGAATAAACTCCTTAGGCCTAGGTCACTTTGTTATTGTTGTCACACTTGCTCTTCCATACACAGTATATCCTACCCATTTCAGCTATCTATATTCTTGCTTTCTTGGAGGCCACCTTGACACCATCTTAAACCTTACTGGCAGAAATCTTTCATCCAAAGGGATGGATGCACTTTAAAATTCATCTTCAAAACTATACCCAAAGCAACATTACTCCCTGTAAGTAGTTTCACTGCCAAAATGTTTCTGCCTCTGAAAATTGTTTGGTGAGGAATCGGTCGCATAATCAGTGGGAATAGATGCAGCAAGGCCACATGATTGAGTATCACATGTTCAGAAATCAGTAACTGCTTCAGTCAGTGGAATTAAAGATTTTTGGTAGGTAATTAGGAATCTCTACAAGAAGAACTGCATCTAAACCCTCATTAGTTAATCGCTGGCTTATATAGCCCCCCTGTGAGAGCTCAATGGAAAATAGTTCCTAAGAAATTTTACATGATTCTTCACTATCCTGGAGCCATATTTTGAGAGATGATGCTGATCTCATTGCTATCAGTAGTCAAGGTACTGGGTATCAGGTGAAAGTAGTCATTAAATTACAAATCAGTAATGGCAAAGATCTTTGTACTGTGTCAGATTAACTTCTGTGCTATAAAATGGTATCATTTCAAGTTAAATCCTGTGACACTGCTACATGCAAAACTGTGCCATACACTTCAGTAGACACAACCCCATCCTGGGATGCAGGCAGGGTACAGGTAGCACAGGATGCTTCCTGTGAATTGACATTTTCTTGTACCTAAACACCAGTTTCTTGAACATTCCCTGCTTACCTAATCTTAGAGGCCTTTGCAGGTGAACATTACTTGAAGTAGGGTTACCAGACTTGCTGAGAAGCTGTAAAAGCAGAAGTGCAGGAGAAGTAAATTAACAGTGGTGCTGTATGTCTTCTGACTCAATGTAATCACTTAAACTAATAAATAATCAAAATAAAAACTGGCTAAAATATGAAGCTCAAACATGAAGTTTGCCAATGGTTTTCTAGGGTTTGTCTTTACTGGTGCTTCAGCAAGCTTTTTCTTCTAACTCCTGGAACACAGTCCCTAACCTGCAGTTTTGTACTGTGCAGTGAGACTTCATTCTCCCCTCAGGACAGTCTGTATTTCTTTCCTATCCAGTGAACACAAATTTATTGTTAATTTGTGTAGCTGCCCAGGCAGTCACAATTAGTACCGTTATTTTCTGCCTGTTGTTTTTTCTGTACCATTCACATCTAATCACTGTGAAAGGTACAGAAAACTTTTTTGAAAAATCACTGAGTTTCCAAAAATGCATCTTGACAATTTTATTTGGCTTTATAATTTATTGTGTTCATTTGCCTACCCGTGGTTATGAATTCTAACTCTTATTACCAGACAAACCCCAGCTGCCTCTTACTCAGCTGATATAAACTCCATATAAAAAGCCATCAAGTCTTTATTACTGTATAAAGGCAAAGGGTAGCATTTTCCAGAGTATTAGGACTTGGTCTAACTCTGTTGGTGGAAATAAAAGACTGCTTGGGTGAAATCTATTTCATCCAAGACTCAAATACCGTCTTGTTCCTGACTATAGACTTGTTAAGTCTTACCAGTTCTTCAAAATCCAGCTGTACTTTTTAACCAGTTAGAGATAATATTAATTCAATTCTAAAGTGCCTTAAGATTTATTTTAGTTAGTATGTTTTTAATCCATATCAGGAAGAACTGAGAACTAACTTGTGTTACGATTTCAAGCACTGAAGGAAAAAAAGCCAGTTTAGGGATTATTTCACTAGTTGATTTGATTATATTGGATCAGGAAAGGTAGAATCTCCAAAAATAAATTTTATTAAACCAATTCTCTTTGTGCTGACCTAGCCAGGATGTGGAAGCAGATGTGCTCCCCTTTCTTGGCACACCATCTTTGGCAGGCTGTGACATCGCACTATGAGAAGGCAGGAGTCAGAGCAAGGGCAAACTGTCAGAAAGCAGAGAAGGTGAAGAATTTTTACAGTAGAGAAACAAGAGGACTGCTGCTACATCTTATGTCATGCTGGGTGCAGCATGGGCTGGCTGGAATAGAGTTCAAAGCAGGATGTAGAGAAGATGTCAGCTGCAGGAATCTTGCAGAAGGAGGAACTGAGAACTGCTTACAACATGCTGCAGCTGGATGCTGGCACACTCTCCTTTTTGCGGAAAGAAACTAAGGTAAGATAAGAAGCCTCAAAGCTTGTGGGACACAGGGCTTGGAGCTAGCCCAGGCTGTTAAACAAATAATAAAAATAATGTTTTGGGCAGTGAGTTAACCCATTTCAAGAAATGAAACTGCCCTCATGCAAATCGTTGTACTTAGATGTGCTGCATAGTCTTTAGGAAATTCTGCCACATAAACACACGTGCATGTTTCAGTGTGTGCGTGTCGGTGTTTGAGGAGAGTATGTGTACGTGTGCCACCAAGAAGACAAAAAAGCTAATCCTAGAAACCAGATCTTTAAAAGGAGTTGACAGGCTCTTCTTCCAAAATGTTTTTACCTGTACTGAAATTCCTTGAGACAGGGATTTCACTCCAAACTGTCATGGAGTCTCTGCACCAACTACACAGCCTGCTTTGTATCCAAGTGAACTGCCACCAGCAACAAGCAACTGAAGCAATCCAGCACCTTTCTGCTCCACTGAATAACTCAAATAGTTTGGCTGTGCCAACGGGAAGCTGTTGTCTAGCTCCAGTCATTCTCCCAGGCTTAAATCTTCACTGGAATGAACAACAGGCTACTTGTATAAAATTGTCCCAAAACATCCATTTATTTCTTGAAAATAAATTTAGAATATATGAATCATGCTGATTTCCCAGGAATAATTTTTCTTTTGTTTTAACTTTGCTTACACTTATATCTAAGGGAAATAATAACATAAGATGAAGTAATCATTACACAAATCTGTTTAATTCTGCATAGTTTTGATTAAAATACTGCACTGCATCTCCATAGATTTAAAATATAAAGAATCAACAACTTGATGTCACAGTTAAGGTCCATCAATTGTTAAATTCTTCAGCTATATAGACAGCAGAATTGGCATCACCTTTTGAAAAAATTCTCTTAAGAGCTGAGAGGAGATGTAACAAACCAGGGATTTTATTTTACAAATATATCAGTATGAAATTCACTAAAATACTAAATCAAAACAAAAGGAGAAATGACTGTTTTTCATTAAGAAACTGAAACTGAGGTGAAATAATCTGAAAACTTAGATAATGAAATGACATAAATATCTGGCAAAATTCAGAGGGCTCAGGTGTGCTTTGTACTGAACTTGCTGTTCCTAATACAGGAAATATCAGCATTTATAAATATATTCAGTTTCACCAGCTTATGATCAGGTAGACAAACAAAAATAGCTCACTGATTTACAGACATGTCACACTTTTAAAACGTGAAATCTTAGTAGCAGGGTGATAGAACAGTTTCTGCACTAGCTACCACATTAAGCATTTTTTCCCTACCAGTTTAATTATCTTTCTAAAGAAACAAATGGCATGTTTTGCAGGAGCACCTACTCTAATAAAATCTGACAAGAGTAAAGATCACATACTTTCCTTAGTCCTTGGAAATTATGTGAAGAATAATAGGTTTACCTGTTCTATCTGGATATGTCTGGATAGGAGGCTAAAATGTTCCTCCCAGAGTATACTTGTCTGTAAGTCACTCCAGGTCATCACACCTCAGGCAGGCACCTCATGTCAACAGGCACTTCATCGCATCCACACACGGAGGGAGATCATGCAAGAGGAAGCTTCCCTGGATTGCCAAGGTTAGATGATGAGTGTTCTTGCCAACAGATAATAGCAGAACTGCAATGATTGGAAGAGCATTTTTCCTACCATCCCATGGGAACAGGTGGAGCTAGGGGGATGTACAGCGCTGCCTGCAGCTCAGCAGCAAATCATCACTTGAAACAGAGACAACAGCACAAAAGGTTCCCTTAGCAGAGAAAACTGGGGACTTTAGGGATGGGACCATTCAAAGGCCTCTTCTGCCCTGAGCTACAAGAAAAAGGACTAGAAACGTCTCCTTTTGTCACATGTATCAGATAATGTGCTGGGAATCTGCCACATAGCAGAGTGAGTGAACTGTCTGTCAGATCTTCTCCTGGGAACGCTGTTGACCTAGACAATGTTTCATATTAGTGGGAACTGGAGCTTTCATTACAGAACCAAACAGAAAACATATACTGGTTCTTTCTGTCCAAGATGTTTACTTTATCAAGCTAAAATTTGCAAACAATTTTCACTACTATAAAATCATAACTATATCTGTTTGTCTGTCATAATTTTATCTGCTCAACAGCCAGCTGACCCGTTTAGCATCACTGACATAAGTCAAGAGGAAAAGTTCTTTGAGAGCTCAAAGTAGAAATAGTTCCCACACTACAAAACCCCACAGTCCCAACTGAGATGTTTATTTATTCTGTGCTTTGGGTGCCTCTTACTGCAAAACTATCAACCTTGGGTATGAGAAAACCACTGTACTGGAGAAGGAGCCTCAGTAGATGCATATGATTATGCAGCTAAATTAAATTATTCAGTGGTGTGTGGCTGATTTGTAGCAACTAGACCATAATTTTGTCTTTTGCAGAGTATTTAATAATTGTCAAAAACATTAAGAGGTAAAGAAACCATATTGACATGTTTTTATTTAATAAGATTATTGAAAATAATGAAAGCTACTGGAATCTCCCATGCCAATTTTTCCTACTGGCTGGCTTAGGTGAATTTCCATGCAGCTGAACGCAAACATTGTAAATTGGGTTTGCATTCAAAAGGTCCCCTGTGTTTTGGAAAGACCTTAATAAAAATCATGGACCTAAGCACACGGAAATTCCTTAGACAATACAAAGGAGGGGTAGGAAGGATTAGGGAGAGGTGGGGATTAGACACTGTTCTGAGAAGAAAATCTCCAAAAGATAGCAATTTAAGGATCTAAATCAACCAAAGTATAGTGACACTTTAAAGCCCAAAACTGCTGGAAGGGAGCATATCTAATTTAATCTTTTTCTATCTCTAGGTATCTAACTTAAAACTTGCACTCCGTCAGACATCCAAAAACCAGCTGCTGCTAAAACTGGGTTTTCAGCAGTTAGGATTTGTCTGTTCTTGAAGAATTGTGTCTGCTTTGTGCTGTTTTATTTTTTTCCTTTCTTTTAAAGCATTAACAAATGCTTTGTTTTCAAGTGTGATTTCTTTATTTATTTATAATGCTAATAAAGAAGTTTGCAAGAATTGAAAATTAATTAAAGATATTTTACTTTCTGAGACTGAAAGACAAAACCAAGAGAAACTGAACATTTGCAAGAAGTGGAAGTTTATAAGTTATTTTATTGTAGAACAGTTGATCTTGGAGTGAAATCTGGACACTGAACAGGACACTGAAACTCTCTTAATTTAATTCAGTAAAAAGCCTCAAGCCTCCATCTTTCATAACTTCCAGCAGAGTACTTCCTAAGCCTTGGTCATTAAAATTGAAATGAAATAATACCAAAAACTTGTCATATTTTAATAAAGCAGAAAACAGACAATATTTGTAAACATCTTACGTCTAAATTCAAATATCTATTAATCATACTGCAATTTAATTAGGTATATCCATTAAAGTTGCTAATAAATGGGGAAATCACTGCAGTTTTCATTATAAATGTATGAAATAAGACAACCATTAATTCGGATTTAAATTAATATATACCTGCTAAGAAACTAGCTCTATAGATCTCTTTTAATACACTAATAAATTGTTGTGGCATGAGAAAATATAAAGACCGTCTCTGAATATCAGTCATTTACTGATTTGTGTTATGACAAACCCTCAAGGTATTTGCTGATGATCTGCTGGTATCTATCACCTGTTAGAAGACAGAAGTAGGAAGATTTGGTACTTCGTCTTAATTCAGTCCTGAAGTCCTCAAAAAACCCAGAACTGCCATCTAATCTCAAATGCCCTTTATTTAATAGTTTAGTGGTTAGAGATTCTGGCTTTAAATTACACAAACTGCTTTTCATTCAGAAACCAGAACAGGAGGATCTATTCTTCAAGGTGAAAAATGCTGCAGCTTAATGGTACAAGAAGGTTCTCATCTGTGCTTAATGAGTCTTTTGTTTTCGTGCCTTTGGCACAACCTCAGTAAAAGCACAGAAAACCCCTATGGTTTGAAAGTCTGGGTATTCTTCCAGGAAACAGTAGACAGGGGTTTCATTCTCCTCATATGGAGGATGGAAACATAAGCTTCCTACTTCTTTAATACGTGCTTCACGTATTAGTTTGCTGTACAAACCCACATTAAAAAAAAAAAAAAACCTCTCATTCTTGGCTCTTCCAAAGATAGCAGGCTATCACACTTGCAGGTTACTGCATGTGGACCTTGACTGAATTGATAAGTTTCTCTGCTGAATATTCTATGCAGAAGGTGGAATTTTAGAGAGAGTTTGGCAAGCTACAGCAAGTACCCCCTAAGCGAGTTGAATTTGTTGATTTTTTTTATTCTGTATGCTGAAAATAAATTGCATTTTCTATGAATTTCTGAGTCTCTGTCTCTCAGACATGTAGATATGCTATGAGTATCTATGAGTAACCCTCTGCACTCACTCTTGGTTTTGTCATAAGTTAAATCTCTCATTTTAAAACTTAAATATTTCTGATGTAACACTTATGTTATAATGCAAATACAGTATCTTTTAACAAAAAGGTGTGACTTTATTAAATACTTGTAAACCATCAAATTGCATAAATTAAGGCTATTTGGGTCACACAAATAACTCCTCTTTATCTTTCATTAAAACTAATATTATGTTTCTCAAGCATTTCAGTGGAAATGAGCAGCCAACACAGGATAAATTTAATTCCAGCATGCTGTTAGTCTCACTTGTGTTTTTGATAAGAAAACAATCATAACTACTCCTAAAATTCAAAATACTAAATATAATCCCAAAATGTTCAGATTCAATTCAAATTATATTGAATTGAATAATAATATAATATATTCAATAATATTGAATATATTATATTATATTCAAATTATAGATTTTGCTTCATTTTAACCCTAGCATTGTATTTACTGATTTCACCTTTTTTACATTATTTTCTGTCTTTCATATTTATTTAGGCAACAGTTAATCTTCACATCAGCTTGGACTCAGGATATGCAAGGGGATTTTGCCACTTGAATACCTGAATTTTATGTCTGGCTAACCATGTAACTCTTAGAACAGCACCAGGAAAACTTACTCTGTTCTATCTAAAATGCTACAGTTCTAAGAAAAAGGCACTCTGGCTCTGGTACTGCCCACATGGAGAACTGTCTTGGAGTCAACTGCTGTCAAGGAGAGTGTCAGACTCTGAGGGATTCCTTTGTCTGCCAGGTTTCCACGTTTCTTTCTGAGATGTTATCAAATATATCAGCAAAATCTCAGCCAAAAAAAATTTTTTTTTTTGAAAATTTAGACTGCTTCCAAAAGACACTTAGGCTGCTGAATCAATAGCTTCTAGCAGAAACATCTTACCAATCTCACTTGTTTGTTGCTGGTTTTAATCATGTAAACTTACAGTTGATCTCTGAGCTTCCCTATATTAATCTGCAGTTTCTAGCTGTTTGGAAACATAGCATTTTATATAAAGATGACAATTATACTTGCATACTCAGGTACCCTAAATCCTTAGCATTTTAGAAACTTATTTCATAATTACTTATTTCCACATATTTTTCATCTGAGTTATTCTGCTTTTCAGTAGTCTCAAGCTGACAAACCAACAAATTGTCAAACACAGGTTCATAAATTGCAAATCAGATCTACACTACTGTCAGTGGAAACTTTGAAGGCAAATCTAAATAAAAAGCTTGAAAAAACATGAAACTGGGAATTTTGGCTTTATGACAAATACATCTAAAAAAGAGCAATGGATTGTCTACAGCATTTTGTAAATATACTGCTTCTTAGCTTGGGTTGTCCTTTTTCCCACTCTAAAATTGGAAACCTAATGATCTATCAATAGATCTTGTTCAACAAGCCCTTTTAAAAGATAGAGTAAAGGATTGCCATTATCTGTCTGATAAAAACATCCTGGTGGACTCATTGCAACTGCTTTGTCAAGGTTATATCAGATACATTCAGGTTATCATCAGAATAATTCCAGCTTTGTGCACAGAAATGATAGAAGCAGGTATAACCATTTACAGTTTCTAACTCACTGTCAAACTTTAGAGATGCAGAAATCAAAACAGATTTTTCAATCCTGGTTATGAGTCCAAACATTCTGAATACAGATAGCAATGATGATTTTATTATCTAATTATAAATGCAGAAAAGACGGAGGATCACATTAATATCCATAACATAAGAAGCAGCACTCTCATCACAGCAAACAATTCTACCATTCCTTATTTTTTTTTTTTTTTTATTCTAGGATATCCTCTAGCTTCAATCTGCATGCCTTCATAGCCAAACATTTAGGGCCATAAATCCAGTTTATTGCTGTTTGCATCGTGTACTAATTATATTTCTGAATATTACCCCCAGGACAGATTTGTACTAACTGGCTCCTTTTTAGCAAAGAGGAAAACTGAGCCAAAACCATTTGGCAGAAAACTACTTTCTTCCTTCAAGATATCACTGGATAACACAGGAAGGTCCTATGGACAGGGATCACTAAAAATATTTGTAAAAGTTTATACTGCTTTTAAACTCTAAGGAACTATACCAATTTGAAAAGAAAGGGGAAAAGAAAAAGAAGTCTACTTTTTAATTCCATAACTGCCTTTCTTCCATTGAAGTACATTTGTATTCATGATCTACTGCTAAACATTTGATTTGGGATGATGTTTGTCTTGTAGATCACCTGTGGGATGAATGGAAGGTGCAGAGACATAGTAAGGGACAAAAGGCATGCATATGCTTTTGTTTTTCAGTGATAGTTCACTGCTGCTGTATATGAGGTAGACAGGCTGCTGGGATTGGATAATCAACAGCTGTCAGCAGTTTCTGCTGGGATTTTCATACACCCTTTATGTCAAATCTGTTATTGTAATCTTGAAAATACCACAGACAGATGATCTGCATCTTCAAAAGTTTTAAAAAAATCTTAAAATGCAGCATTTTATGGCAACTACAAGGGTGGACTACCAAGAATATTTCTTGCTTAATGAAATTGGCACAAACCTCCTAGCCTAAGATAAATTGCCCCTTTATTTTAAAATCCTTAATAATTTTACTTAATAGAATCCTGGAATTGCCACTGTAAAAGCTTATCTTCTTGTGCACTATTGGCCTCCACTTTGATACACTAGCAGCTTATATTTAAAAGAATAAAGGTTTGGAGCATTAGTGTTCATAAAGGCTACAGCAGAAGGGAATAAAAGCTTCAACAATTATTTTTAAAAGCAAGTAAAACTAAGTTCTCAAAAGCTTTGGCTATTGATTTAATAAAAGCACATATACTGAAATATTAATGTTCATTGCCTTACATAGATAAAACATGACAAACAATCACAACATACATATTAGGGATCCTTCACACTTAGAACATTTTAAGTAGGGGTAAAAATCAGTGACAGCCTTAGATACATCCCATTATATGAGATGAAAATTAACTTCTGGAATTATACAGAAAACCTCCATAGGGAAACTCATTCTTAACCAAATTCTTGTCAAGGTCCCAGCCAACAGAATATAATTTCAAGTCTCAGCTACCGATCATCTAGGTAAAAGAGGCTGGTGGAGGCATAATAACCAACACTTAGATTCTTTTCCTAGATCCTAGGGAAATACTAATTTACATTTATGGTGTTGGTATTTGGCAACACAGTGGGTCCTGGTGCTGGGCAATGTTCCCATGCTCCATGGTACACCGTGTTCCATTGTGCCAGGCCATGTTACAGACCAACATTGTCCTTCACCATCACAAAATATGTTCCAATCACAACAGTAATACACATGTTACAGAAACAGAGAGACTGAAACTGAAAAATGTAGAACTAAAATCTCTGAGGACAGGAAGGATCTGGGTTTGAGAAGGGATAACCATCTAATGTCCTTCATGTAAATTTCCAATGTTAAAGGTCTTGAATGTCAGACTTTAAATAGTCTCAGTTTGATGCTACAGCACTCTTAAGTAACCCATGGAGACTGTAAAAATGTCAACCTTGGAAGCTTTCAATACTTGACTAGACAAGTGATACTACATCAGGTGGAAATCAGGGCTGCAAGCTCCTTCCAGCCAACCTCTCTTCAATACTACAGGATGAATACACTTTTATGTATATTTCATGGGGTAAACTCCTGTCACTACCAAATTCAATGGCAAATCTCTCAAGGATTATTCAAGAGCAAGATTTCATTCTGAGGAAAAGAATGTATCTTCTCTTAAAATTGATTTCTGGGGTATCTATATGTATTTTATATATATATATACACATATATATATATTTTATTTTCCTGGCTGTGAGTAGAAGTCATAGTGTACAAATGGTTTATGCTGATGAAACAAAAATCAACACCTAGCAAAACACTAAGGGATAAAAATATGTTTTATTATTTAATTTTATAATTCAATTTTCATTCCACTGAAGTGAGTTGTCTACTTAATCTTCCATTAATTTAATGCTGATAGTGGGCAAATTAAATTCAAATACATCTGCATAAATCATTGTAGCCAACTGAAGCACAAAATCAGCTAGTGGATGCAGGTATCAGGTTAACTCTGATTTTCTATGATGCAATATATCTTCCTTCATTAGTAAAAGGATATGGCTATCCTTGTAGCTGATAAGGTGTTTTAATTGATTTTTATAGCAGTCATTTCTGGCAGATTCACTTATTTTTTTAATTATACAAACTGATGTGAAATTAAACCATGCCCTGAGGAGAGAAAAAGCATGAATCAATAGTATTGATATTTCATGCAAAACTTGAAGCTAAGACTTTTAATGGATTTAAAAATACGTTTAGTAAGGTTAATCCAGAAAATGTTGACAATATGAAGGTTAAAAGCGAAAGGTTGTAAAGGTTGTTGTGAATAGGGTGCTTACAGGATATTTTAATAATTTTTTCCTAAAGAGATATTTGCTTTACTCTATAAAGTAAATGTACAGACGCTTTTGCTGACTTTCTGCCATATAGCCACAAACTCACATATTTCAAGGCCAGACAGAAGACTCCTATATGACACAGCCATCATACAGTTTTATCTTAATACCTCTGCAATTTGTTGGTATCCACCCTACCTGGTAGTCACATGGCCCAAGAAACGTATGGGTAACCTATGGTATGTATCAGGGGAAATGCTGAGCCCAGGCAAGGGGAACATATAGTCTAATTGAAGCTGAGGTAGCCCACAGCTTCACTTATGGCCTGTGGCCACTTTATTGCTATCTAATAAGAAAAGGAAGAAAATTCCTTTTGTGTGTGGCCCACCAAATGTGTTTTACCCATTTGAGTAAGGGTAATTGAGACTGTAGAATATTACTTTGTCATCTCTCCTGAACAGACATGTACCATGACTTACGCTTTGCACCTCCTTTGGAAATTTTTTGAGCAGTATTCTCTGTTTCCTGTAGAAGAATTATTAAATAGTAGAAAATACCTAAGTATGGAACTGGACTACAGAGCTGAAGAGAACAATCACATTATTTGGCATTAAAATAATTTAGAAAGTCAATTTACTGCTATATAGTAAGTATTTAAAGTGTGATTTAGCAGAGTAATTTAACCTTACAAAGGACTCTCTGACACACATATCAAGTACTGTTGTTCCAGCTTGAGCAGCCTTGTAGACTGTGTTCCTCTGTGGTGTTAGCTAACACTCAAGCACCTGCAGACACTCGCTCACTCCCTCTCCTGTGGGGAGAACTTAGGAGGAGGGAGAGAAGGCTTATGTGAAAGTTCAACAAGTGAAGCAAAAGCTGCATGCACAAGCAAAGAAGACTAAGGAATTTATTCACTGCTTCCATGGGCAGGCAAATGTCCAGACACTTCCTGGCAAGCAGGGCCTCACCATGCCTAATAACTTAGAAAGACAAATGCCATAACCATAAATGTTCCCCTTTCCCTAGCTTTTATGGCAGAGCATATCATGCCTTTGTTCAATTCAGCTCAGCTATCTCAACTCTGTTCACCCCCAGGTTCTTGCCCAACCCCAGCTCACTTGCTGGGAGCAGTGGCATAATGAGGAACAGAAAAAATCTCCAGGCTGTGCCAGCACTGCTCAAGAATAGCCGAGTCACCAGGGCATATTCAACATTTCTACCTACAAATCTGTACCACAGCACCACTACACTGCTGGGAAGAAAGCTAACTTCAGTCCTGAGGCAGAGTACCTATCCATATAAAAAGATAGCAGTGATTCCTCTCAGAAAATCTTGGCAATAAACTAGAGAGACATGGAGAGGCTTCCAGATAGGAACAACTCTGTATCAGCTTGAGAAGGTGACACAGTGTAGTTCTGTCACCAGGACAGCATCTGGCCAATTGCCAGCAGAACCCCAGCCCTTCCAAAGCACTGCAATACTGCTGTTTTTCTGCACTTTGTTAGGGCTTTTAAAATAGTTTAAAACTATTATAAAGTCATATGCAGCTCTTCTACTGTTGCCATGCTTTGAAGTCTGATCCTTGTCCTCACTCCAGCCTGAATTCAATGGCAAAGTGCTGTTGAGTTTAATGTTTTCACCATCTCACTATATTAACAACTTGATATGCTCCACCTGTTTTGTTCTTGTCAAGCCAGTCATGTTATATGTGTTATAAATATTTTTAAGTTAATAAACTGAATCCATTTGGAAATAAAGTATGGAGCAGTGATATACAATGTTGCTTTTGTGTATAGATATTATTAAACTAAAGTTTAATATTTTATGTACATAAGATCACAAGAAACAGGGAAAGGAATTGCCTGTTACATGCAACGTTATTCCATAATTCTGTTCATCTTCAAAAAGTTTAAAATTTTTGCCTATTAAGAAGCAAATTTCTGTTTTGGCAAATTTCTTCTTCAGCAAATTTCATAATTTTGGTACCTTCTTATTTCACCATCAGTTTTACTAATGTGTGATTCACACCCTTATGTTCCTGTGCAAACTTCATTCCTGACCTCTACTTTCATATTTTTATCCCCCAAATGGTTTGTAGACAACAGATAAGTTGATATTCTTCATTCTCTGCCTGTATGAAGGCGATTAGAATGGTACACACTTTTTCAGGTAACAGCCTAATAGTGTCTTGAATCTTGTATTAGTACAAATCTTTTTAACCTTACCTAAATCTACAGGAAACTTTGTACAGGTCCTTTTCACTTTCTGTATACTTTCACAAAAATTATTTCTTTCTTCTTTAAGCTTCTGATGAATAATTACTTTCCTAGTATTTAACACAAAAATGAAGAAGCATGATAAAATGAATATTTCCCAAAGTGTTATCAAGTATTGTAGAAAAACAATACTAAATTAATGGCTTGTAAAATAAATAGCATTATTGCCCTTAGGCTTTATTACAGTAAGGAGACAAAACAAATTTTTTAAAAATACTTTTTTTTTGGCATTGTGTATTTCTGATTCCTTTTAATTTTTCTTTGTGAATGAGTTAATGTAAGGCAAACCATTAACTTCTGCCCTGCACTCTGGGAAGTCATTTCGACATGTCAGCCTAATGGGTCCCACTTATGTGTGACCAAAATTCAGGAAAAAAAATAGTTGTTATATTTCCATAAGCTGGTCTCTCTTGGTCTATACCCATCCTAGAGTAAGAGAACATCTGCTTCTGAAATAATTTCTCTGATACAGCAAAAATTAGGGGACAAGAAAGAAAATTTTAAACAGTGAAATATTATCATTCTTTAAGCAAAATAATGATAGTGACCTTGTGAGAACGTTGAAATGTCTTTCAGTTATTAAATATTATGTAAAGGAGATACAGAAGTCATGTGAAGGAGTCTGTCAGTCTTTCATGCTCATCATAAGTACCTGAGAAATTAATTTACTATAGCTGCAAATTGAGGTATTAAGAAGTACTTAGTGACAATTCTTTCATAAACAGGTTCTAAGCTCCTCTCAACCTTTATTTGTCATATTAGTAAACAAAAATTTTAAGGTATGACTCTGAAAAAGAATGTTTGGCTGGGAGGCCATACCAGCTGTGGGATGTGAAGTTTTCATTTTATACTGCTGTGTTGGTTTTCTTTTGCTATAACCCAGGAACATGAACAGAGGTAGATAAATAAAATGACACACTTACTCTAGTGTATGAAAGGGCTGGGAACACAACAGTATTTCACTGATCTTTTTTTTTATGCCACCAGGAACCTTAATTCTTGCTATTTTGTTGTCACTTGCTACTTGAGATTTTCAGACACTACAAAAAAATTAGAAAATTTGCTTGTGATTTTATACAACTAGTTTTAAAATCTGGTAATTTTCACTTTTTCATTAAAAATAGGCAAAGTATTGATATTTTCTGCAGAAAGTATGTCAAGTAAAATTAGTTTTGTTGAATACAACTTTTTCTTTTCCGAAAAACTGTAGTCAGCAATATCAAACACAAGAAAGGAGAGATTCCAAAGATATTTTTGTGCAATTGAAAGCATAAACAGAGATTTGAGTTGATACCTCTTTGCAAATATGTGGGGGCAGGAGTTAACAATTGGGCCAATCTTGCTTCAGTCCTCATATAATTAATTTGACTTAATTTTATCCTACAAAGAAAGGTTTCTTCTTGCTCCTCTGCAATTTTTAAGTATTTGTATCATATCAAAGTTCTTTGAGGGTCTATATTTTGGCATCCACTGACTAAATACTGTTTAATTTGGTTTTGAACAAAGGAAAATTAATTACAGCTGTTGCATTAGTTCTTTCATAGAGTCTTGGTACCTTGGGAAAAATGTGGAGATCTACTGAAATATTTCTCCTATGACTGGGAACAGCTCAATCCATGACTTTACACAAAATATTTCAGAATGTTATACACCTTTATTACTGCCAGAAATAATGAGTTGTCATGAACTACACATGTATTAAATGATATATGTAACCAGGTGCAGTGAAAATAGCCACTAACCTTATTTTCCCAATGCTAAACCAGTTAGCATACACCACATCATCACATTTTCCTGCACCATTCTTAAGAGTGACCTAATTCTGTCTTTTTTCCCCGGTATCTTCTTTTTGTTATGAGATTAGAAATTGTGAGGTTTTGTGTTGTGTTGACCAGCATTTACAGTTTTGTACTAATATAAATTACATTTTGCCCACTCTGTGCTCTGTGATTGTCAGAATGAAGTCTTCTGTAAAGTTTGAAAAAATTGGTAATTACATGTATTAAAAATCCTTGCCTTGCTGTGTAAGCTGTTCAGAATTTATGATGGGGAAAAAAGTGAACGCTTCTATACCTGCAAAAATTATGACTTTGTTAATATTTAGTGCTTCTAATATTACCATTGATATCATCTGCCACACAAGGACTGAATGCAAGTTTTCCAACTACTGAGTTTGTACAAAAAAGACCTTTATCTGTCTAAGCCATTGGCCTTCACTCGGGAGGTGGGACTGTGACCTCATGCTGGATTGCAGGCAGGGCAAACTGGATTTATAACATTTAGAGAAGGCCACTGCAGAATTATTTCAGTGCAGATGTGAATTCCTCTTGCTTCTTACACAAACAAGTGTTTGGATGGTAGCTGAACTTAGGGGCCATACCCAACTGTATGTAAAGGTAGGAAAGGCTTTTCTAGGAAAAAGCCAGTATGGCAAAGTAACTGCTTTGTTTCATCTTCGATCAGCATGAATTTCCTGAAATCTTATGTTATTGGACAAAGTATGGTCTTGTCTGTAGTATTAAATTAATACAATCTGAGTTGAGCAGCTATGCAACAGGTTTCATGGCCACTCCTTTCATCCCACACATATCTGACACAGAGATCAACATTTATCAGCTGTATTTAAATTATATGAACCTGTTTTTTCATTTACAGAAAAATGTCAGATTCATGAAATCATCTGAAGGAGAAAGGGGGGAGAATCCTTTAATTCTTCAAAAAGTAATCTAAAACATACTGCGACATTTTAACTCAGAACATCAAGCTGTAGCTGTCATATAAACCAAAGCAATGCATTTTATTTTTATGAATTATGAAGCAAATTCCTGCAGCAAATGACCAGGTTTTGATTAAAGAGTGGTGGGGAAAAGGAAAAAAAAGAAAATCTTTATTTAACAAATCAGAATACTGTAATTTCCTTTACCTAATACGAAACTGAAAAAGTGTTTACTACATTCAGCAAACTCCTCAGATTACTAAACTTTGCAGTAAACAAAGAGTTAAAACAAACTTTGCAGTAAACAAAGAGTTAAAACAGTCTGTTGCTCTTGGTTTCAAAGTCAAAAATGGGTTAAAATGGACTGAGAAGGTTTAGAACAGTTATTGTTTCATCCTGCTTGTTTGCACACTCAGGAAAACCTCATTATAAATGACACATTCAATTCCCTTTTTAAAGTTTATCTTCACATAGATGGAAATCAGCAGTGTTATGTTGAATTTTTATAAGTTAGTGGAATGAGCAAAGTGAGATTGCAAACCAGCTTTTTGCCTTCTTCTGTTCCTTATGAGCAAAACACTGGCAAACGCTGCTTTAGCAATACACAAATGATTTGGTTACCATTATTAGGTTTTGATTATGTTTAAAACATTAACTGAAATTTAAAATGCTGCAATAAGTAGATATAAAGCAGAAAGTTGTTTACTACCAACTATATGCAAATTATTTTCATTTAATTTTCTGAACTAATTTGGAAAATATACTAAAGTAATTTGGGGAGATTCATTCTCTGAAGGATAATAAAGTATACTGCAGTTCATTTCTGAATAGTTTCTAATAGTTTTAAAATAGATAGAAATTAATATTCTGGAATTAACTGGTTTTGTCTGTTATTTCTACTTAGAAATAACGTATTTCTGTTTTTCTTCAGAATCTAAAGGTTGCTAAGGAAACCACTTCTATTATATCTGCGGGTATTGCATAGAACGTAACTATGTATAAGAAAAAAGGGCATATGTAATTACAACTACCTTCTATTCAGAAAGAATCTTCTCTTTTAATCAACAAGTGATCCTGTTTTAATTTGTGCATTTTAATGTAACAAAAATTTTACATTGCATACACCTTTCCAGGAGGATTTATGCATAATTAGTGTTTTCAGGTACAAAAAGATAATGGCACAGCAAGAGTTCATTCTGTGTTAAACAAATCGAGACTGGGTAGAGGTGTGGATGTGAAACTAAGCTGGAACATCCAGCTGATCCTGGATTTAAATACAGTCATTATTCCTCTTTGATCAGCCCTTCCCAAGCTGAAGTGCAGAAAATCATTTGGTAAGAGGCACTGCTCTCTTGGAGGGAATTACAACTGTTGCTCTGAACACTCAAAGCCATCAAAGTCTGTAACACATCATGTGAAGTTACCTTTGAGGGCAAGGCCAAGTGATAGCTTGGATTAGCTCTTTGCTTTATGGAGAGACCTTATCTTTGGGAAAGTACCCACTAAATAAAATGGACTTTGGACTAGACACTTGAGCAAATGATGTAATTTGACCTAAAGACAACCGAATTTCAATAGGTTATGTTAGTTTTATTTATATAAGTTTAGAGCAGAAATAGAAGAGAGAAGGAATGGGGAGAAAACAAAGCAGTCAGCAAAAGGATTCCAAATACCCACTGGACAGAAGACTAGATCAGTATGATTACAGTCAGGAATTTTTGTAATGAGGATGTCAGTGATCCTACTGCCTGACAGCAAATATAAGAGCAGATATAACTAACCTCTTGGTGTTTAGGTAGCTGGCTGTGCAGACCTCTGGGCACTGCCCACCCTGGCTGTCCACAGAGCCCTCTGGGTCTCCCCTACCCTGGCCAGGGTGGGCCCAGACCCCATTTTGACCCCTCTCCCAGGTCTGTCAGTGCCTGCCCCAGTGATGCTTGCAGCAGGGCTGGTCTCCAGCTCCCACAGCCAAGAACCAGATCCCTGCACAGCCCTGTGGCCTGGCCTGCTCCTGTCCCCAGGACAGTGCCTGATGCCCAGCACTGTATCTGACCCACGTTCTCCTTACCAGGCCTGATCCTCAACACAGCTGCTCTCAGTCTTTGGGAATTATTTTTTCCTAAGTTTTCACCCATTTCTGATTAACATCCTAGTCTGAGTGTCTATGGTTAATAGCAGAGACATGTCAGCTATTAAACAGCAATAATGCCAGAAGCAAGCAGGAGGTGGCATAAGATTACTTACCCGACCTTCACAACATTTTGGGTATCTGCTGAAGTATTGAAGTTTCAGAAAGGGTCTGCAAAGCCACATGCCAACACAGAGTTTGAAGACAGGTTATTCCCAGTAAACAATTTCTTCCAGAATTCCAAGGAGTTGGAGGCAACATTTTCTTTCTAAAGAACAGGGTTATGGCAGTAATGTAGTTATAGAGAATTGCTTCTGTAGAGTTAATGTGGCTGCTAAAGTGAATTTAATAAATTCAGATGGGCTGGAAGATATAATTTGGGAGATGCTACCTGCAGCTGTGATTAATTTCCCATTAATTTTCTAGTAGTCATGGGTTTCCTACCCATCTGGAAGATATTATTTAGGATTATAGTTGGGTTTAAAATCCTGAGGACTAGGAGCTGTTATTTTGATAGAAGTAGGCCAGGCATGTGAATAGGGAGTTGTTAGAGGGCAATAAAAAACATCCAATTCTCAGTTTTCAAGGTGCTCAGAGACCTTTTCCTATGGATGAGCCCAGTAATAGCTCAAGTGTTTTGTATACATAGAATGTGGTCCTTGTGGAAATTTTATTTGAAAACTGTTAAGCTCAAAGAGGTCAATGGTGAATAGGAGCTGGTTCATCTAAGTATCTAAATATCTTTTCTCAACACACAAATCCTGAGAACCTTGCCTAGCTAGAAAGCTGGAGCTCAGACTGTGGCTGGAGTCAAAGCTTTCTTTCTCCGTAAAACTTCAGAAAATTAGGCTTATATATTCAGAGAAAGTCAGTGATGACTATAAAACTGTGCCCAGAAGAAACATCCTTTCAGTTTTCAGTGTTCTTGCTTACCTGAAATAAGTTCATACTTACAAAAAACCAAACAACACTTCCATCAACTCGTAAGAGAACCATGATTATCCTGCTTGTATGGCAAGCTATGAAGGCCTATGTGGAAGCCTGAAGACTGATGTGAAGGGTCTAGAAAGTCTGTTTACTAACTGCTGAATATCAGTTCATTCTCTATAAGTAAATCACCCCTCAGTGTCAGTGCTTTTTATATCCATTGTCAGTGCTGTGTCGCTTCCCTGAGTGGGATGCTATGAAATGCTGTTGGCAGGGTTAGGGTTTGGATTACAACTGCAGGAAGACAGCCTCACCCACACCTCAATGTGCCTTCTGCTGTGCATGAACGAGCACACACAGAGAAAGTTACTGTGCAGTGGCTAATACAAAGCCAGGAAAATTTCTACACTAGAGACCAGAAACAAAGATTTAAATACTACACTAGGGAATATGTACAGTTTCTTCAGTGATAGGAATCTTGGATACTGGGCCAAGTCAGTCTGTAAGAAAATGGAAGTTGAGAGCACTTTCTAAAGCAGTAATATAATGCTTCAAATTAATTGAATGTTATTCATTACCTGTGCTGTTGGCAATCAGCTTTTGAAACAAGAATGAAATGCCCAGATACAAATATTCCTGGAAAACACGTAGCCTTGAAGCAGAAAGACTGTTTGGCAGGTAGCTCAGTAGTACGTACCTCACTAGGCAACAGAAGTCACCTTGAGAACAGATGGAATACAATCAAAGATTAATGGCAAATTTATGATCCCTTTAAGAATAGGAGCCAAATAAAGTCAAATTGAATCATAAATTTGGAGGCTATATAGGATCAGAACATGTAGAAAGTAGACTTATTGCTAAAGTCAATTTGGCTACATGACTAAGGACTGAGAGCATTCTGACGCACTGCAGAATGGGTTTTGGGCTACTTTTGCTAATCTCCTTAAGCAATTAGAGAAAGAAGGGAACTGAAACAGAGCATAGAAAAAGCTATAGGCTTTCTAACTTTGAAAAAGAGGCTTTTCTATCTATTGGCTTTGGGAATTCCAGATAGAATACAGAATGGCAGTTAAATCTTATGTCATAGCAGAATAACTCTACATACTCTATGTAGCACTAAGTGCATAATTAACAGCTTACATGAGAAGCACTGTAGAAGTCTAGACTCTTCTAGTCATGCAGCATTTAAAGTAACTATTTGTTTTCTCAAGTTTAATTGAAAGAAATATTTATTGAAATAAATTTATCTATAAAATACTCATGAATGAGATGTGATATTTATTCATAAATATTAATTACAGAATGTGTATTATTTCACTAGCAGTAAACCTATATTACCTTCAGGTATGTTAGGTCAAAAGGATACCAATTTCTTTATGCTACCTAGTTTAACTTCTAGCTAAAACTAGAAATTTCAGATGTGAATGTCTTTTAACGTTAGCTTGTTTTAGGCAGTAGGGAGCCTGTAAACAGTAATAACTGGGGAAGAGAAAGTGAAACAGTTAAGCTTAGTACAGTGTTTTAAGGTTTTGCTTACATGTTCTCCTTCAGCACCAAGTATTGCTTCAGAAATAAATTTGATTGATCCAGAAAATAAAGTAACTTTTCCTGCAGTAAGTAGGCTGAGTTAAAAAAATACTTTTTTTGGGTTAAATACCTCTTACAGTAGTAAAATTAAGTAAGGCTTTTCCAATCAAATTCTACACTAGTATTAGCACAGCTAACTGGTTTCCAAAGGGGCTTTTGCTGATTTTTATCACCTGACATTCAGGTGAGAGCTATTTCTATTAATTTCCATTAATTATTAATTCATCCTATTGATAGGGATGGGATGCATGGCATACAGTGTAAACCAGGACTGAGTAATATATATAGCCTGCAGCTCATGGTGGCCTGATGGAACAGGAAACTGGCAGGGGCAAGTCTTGCTGCAGCACTTACTTCCATGATGTAATAGGACACAGAATTGTCACATGCTGAGAGGTCTCTGACAACTTTAACCTTATCACCAAAAGCTAGTACTGCCAGCATTGTCTCCATTCATTTTAATGTGGTTTTAGTTCAATGATATAGGTATTTCTTTCTTGTTTAAGAGCAATTTAGTCCTTTTGATATCTAAATAAACAGAAAAGCAATTTAACTTGCTTACATATCTAAGCATCATCTTAACCTTTTAAGAATTAATATATGCAAGAGCATGCAGTGACAGGACAGGAGGAATGGATTCAAATAGAAAGACAGTAGCTTTAGGTTAGATATTAGGAAGAAATTCTTTACTGTGAGGGCAGTGAGACACTGGAACAGGTTGTCAAAAGAAGTTGTAGATCCCTGGAAGTGTTCAAGGCCAGGTTGGATAGGGCTCTGAGCAACCCGGTGGAGTGGAAGGTGTCCCTGCCCACAGCATGGGGATGGAATTATATGACATTTAAGATTCATTCCAACCCATTCCATGATTCTATAAATTTTTTTTCTGGGAAGTATATAGGGAACAAGGAATGAATAATGTCAAAAAACATCAGAGGAAGAACCAATGCATTCTCATCTAATATTTCAACTGTCATGTCAATTTAGCTTTGTTTTGTGTTTTTACTAAACTAATCTGTAATTAATGGTGCTATATTCATTACAAAGAAAGCACAGCTGAGAACATGATACTCTACTTTTATTGAATTCAGTTACTGCATAAAGGAGAGAAAAAGACTACAAACTACAGACTTCATGGTACAAGTGAACATTTTGCTCTGAATGAGAAGTGTGTTGGAACCAACAAAACTTATCATAGAAGTGCTGTCTTGGCAGAAACAGCATCATGAACAGAGTGAAGTGATGGCAAGCTGGGAAGAAGCTGCAATGAGCTGGAAAGAAGGAACATAAGGATAACAGTGACAAGAAATATGCCACATTAGAGTAATGATACTGAGATGTATTAAAGCAATTGCTCTCTTTATTTGAAAACTGCAGGCTCACAAAAGATCCACCCCAATCATTTCAGGGAGAGCTATTCACCAGCACAGAGCTGTGGCTCTGTCTGGCTATTGATTCAATGGGTTGACCCCCTCTGAAATCATGCATCTTGACTCTTAAAATATGTCAATATACATGATTCCTGTAGCCATGGAAGGCCTTTAGCTAATAAATCTCATAGGATTTTTGCAAGTTAAGCTACAGAAACTGAACATAAATGAGCCCAAAGTAAAATTTGATCCTTGGATTTCTATGCTGCTTGTAAAGATAACTCAGCCAAGCAAGGGTGGTATCTGCAATTATTTCATGAGCACATATATCTACAGCTACTCTTGTAGCACCTAGGCAGTGCTAACTTTTCAGTTTAAAATGCTTGGGGAGAAGGTGACCTTTTCAGTAATTGCATACCTGGCAGAGCATCAAGAAGCAGGACTGAATTCTGTTTCCTCCTTCCCCAGAACACTTAAACCCATGTGTTTCCTACGAATATTGTGATTATCATCAGTACAGATCACCAACAGCTTAGAAGGAATCACAAGAAATCATAACATATGCTCAAGCAATAAAACAACTAATATAATGAGAAACTCTCCCCTTCTACCACTGATGTCAAGGCACACTGCAGCAAGAAGCCAAGAGGCATGCAGTTCAAAGCAGTGGATTTGTCTAAACAGCTGCTATGAAACATTTGTCTACAAAACCAGAGGCCAGGATTTCAATCCATGGTCTAGGAATTTCTTACACATTTATATTAGCGGCCATGAGATTAAAGAGCGGAAACATTTGTAAGTTAAGATTATTTTTATTACACAGGTGTAGAGTCAGTGACCACCAGGAAAATAGGGATAGAATATATTTGCATTTCAGTCCAAGTCTTTCAAACAAATACCCATTTTTGCTTTGTCATTCACCTTAATAACCTCCAGTTGCCTTTATGAGTTCAGTTTAAAACAAGCAATAGCAATAAGTAGAACACTTGGATAAACACAGAGGGGAAAAATTAATATTTTAATGTAGGTAAAAGAACTGTGCCCAAGACTGAAGGTACTGAGTTATTCAAAGAAATTTGCTCACAGCATTTTCTAACATAATTTTAATTTAATACTTCTTGTAATCGGCTTCAAATTTTGTCTGTTAATTTGTGCTCAAATGAATGATTTTCTAGACACAGATAAGAACTTCAGATTTCAGAATGCAACTCATTATTAAGGATGATGGACAATTTTCTACGGTAAAGAAGTACACTACAAGAGTACAGAAGCACTATTGTATTAGGAAAAAAAATTTTAAAACCCAAATTGCATAGATTATGTAAGAGGAGAATGAAAAATGGGTACCAAAATTACTGTGCTCTTAACTCTAACTCTTTCTAGATACTGTTTCAACACACTAAGTATAGACATTATTCATTGTCTACACTTCATCAATATTCAAGAAAAGCCGAATAACATAATTTATTACTTTCTGCAGTAGGAATTCAAATTTCCTAGTGAATATGGGGAACTTTACTTTGATCCATTTCTTCTTATCCTCCTTGAACAAAGCTTTTATCTGGCAGAAAGATCTACACTTATGATACTAGTGCAGGAATTTTGTCTGGTAACATTTCAGCAGCTGCTGTGATTCTTTTTGATTTCTTTTGGTTTTGTTTTTAACTAGTAAGGAAAATAATTTTTTATGTGAGTAAATGTTAATAATATCTTTTTGTGCACTTTGAAAGCAGACAATACTCATCACAAATTTTCACATGTGAGCATATCTGTTACTATGACCTATTCACACTGGTTTTCATAGCAAAGATATCCCGATCTAGTCAGAAGGCCCTGGACTTTAGCAAAACTGTTAGCTGTGATACATTTTACCACTCCCATCATTCAGCAGAAGCAATATTGTACAGATCTAATAATTTCTGAAAGTACAGAATTTTTTCAGAAGGTTAGGAGAGTTTCCTATCTTGGTGGACAGCTTGTAGAAACACTCACTAGTACATTTTCTTTTTCTCCTCAATATTATTTCCACTTTTGCATGACTGGTAAGCTATTATGAAATGATAAATAGTCAAGAGCATTGACTTTAATATGTGCATTGAGTGTAGGAAAACAATATTACATGTAGTGTGAAGCAGTTGAAAAGTTATCTTTTATCACAAACGCTGCAAAGAACGTGTCAGTGAAGCATTTCAATACATACAACAAAATGGTATCTTTTTCCCTCAATTTATATATAGCTCTATATTAACTATTCAATCCAGTCTTTTAGAAACTGCTCCCTCTCATGTTCCATCAAAAAAGTGAGATGTAATTTTTTTTTCTTGTGAAGCACATCTGTAGGCTCATCCTTCCGACTGCGTGACACAATCACCCAGATGTGTCCCCCCAGCTCTCCCAACATACAAGGCAGTGTATGCACACTGGGCTTTTTATCTGAGCAGCACAGCAGCCTCACCTTCTGTGACCCAATCAAAGGCGAAGTGCATGTGCTTCATCTCAGGTTTGTTGTTCTTTCAAAAATACATAGCATGGGAATGTTTAGTTTCTGTGGTTTTGCTTAAATACAAGCAAAAAAAATTTCAAGTGCAATACTAACACGAAAATTATAACTTTGAGCTGTCAAACAGTACCACCATTACATGCCTGTGCAATATTTGTTAATTCTGCTGCACTGGCTATTAAACTTTGACCCTTTATTCCACAGACAACACTGAGACAAGTGGGGAAGAATGGGAATAAGGACTGGGGAGGTACCAAAGAGCTGGAACATTGTTTTTTTCTATTCTTAATGTGTTCTAGACATAAATCCTGGAACATGATTGACTGAAGTATGTAAACTAAAAAATAACCAACATAGTAACTTCAAGCACTGATTGCTATACATGTCTACTACATTAAAGCACAGTCGGTTAACAGTTGTGCTCCACTGCACTGTCATGTGAAATTAACATTATTTTAATTTTACCCCAAGATTTTTTCTAGTGGAAAAGAGTAATTTCAGTTCTGAGATCCCATAAATACTGTCAGCTACCCAGAGAAATCCCAGTCATGTCAGAGAGAAGGAAAGAAGAATGTTCAAGAGTTTATATTCCCTATAGTTATACATTATGCTATAGAGGTTACTGTTAAAAGTTTTCCATGTGCCGTTAAGTTCATTCCACGTGGAAATTAATTTCATTACTCCATTTTCAAAGTTTCTTACAAATTTCATCTTGTATATTAATAGACAGGTTAGGTAAAATTCTTGACAAGTTTCTAGACAACTTCTGCAGAAGGCAAACATATGAAAATTATTGACTTCTTACATGGTATTTATTTAATGGTTTCCTATGTTTTACTTTCCCATATTATACTCACACAAAAAATGCTTCAATTTTCACAGAATGACAGAAGATGCTGAGTTGGAAAAGGATCCACAAAGATCATGGAGTCCAACTGTAGTACCCACATTTTCTGCCCTCTCAAGAAATTTTCGTAGAGCAGCAGAGACGGAAGAAAAGAGAAAACAATTTCTATTTCTGTCCCTTGTTTTTCCCATGTGGAATGCATTGGAGAATTGTTTGCCTGGAATCATTGGTTCATTGGATACTGGTGAGCATTGTTTGGCCCTGATGGCCAATGGAATGCACCTGTGTCTAGACTCTTGTTCTGGGGAGGGAGTCAGGAGGGAAGTCAGAGTTAGTAGTTAGATATGATAGTTAGAAGTTAGGATGTAGTTTTAGTATCTCCTCTTTAAATAATATATTAATGTATTGTAATATAATTATAATAAAGAAACTGTTCAGCCTTCTGAACTGGAGTCAACATCATCTCTTCCCATCTCGGGTTCACCTGCATTTTTCCCTGCAACATCCAACTCCTAGCCCAGCACAAGATCATTCCCCAAAATCACACCATGTGTGTGAGAGCATTGAAAAACACTTCTTGAACCCTGTCAGGCTTGGTGCTGTGACCACTGCCCTGGGGAACCTGTTCTAGTGCCTGACCAGCCTGTGAGTGAAGAACCTTTTCCTAATGTCCAACTTAAACCTCCCCTAACACAGCTTCAGGCCTTTCCCTCACGTCTTATCACTGGGACCACAGAGAAGAGATCAGTGCCTACCCGTCCTCTTCCCCTCACAAGGAATTTGTAAGTGCAATGAGGTCTCCCCTCAGTCTCCTCTTCTCCAGGCTGAACAGAACAAGTGGCCTCAGCTGCTCCTCATGTGGCTTCCCTTAAGTAGGCTGTGATCATAAAGGTCACAGTCCCTGGAATATATGAATTATCCCTTAAACAGTTTGCTACTGACCAAGGCACTTCTACAAAATCATAGCAGGAGGAAAATTAGGCAGTTGTGCAGTCCCTTCTCAAGCAAAATTTCCAGTCAAATGTGTAAATGTAAGGCCCCAATAAAACAACTTTTACAGTGGTTCACGTACTCTGTGTTGGATGCACAGAAGAAATACCAATCAGATAGTCTCAAGAGGTCAAAACAACACAAAATTTTAGTGGTAAAATTTAGAAAAATCAAGGAACTTTGGCAAAAGATTTAGTAAAATACCCAATCAACGTAAAACACTTCTCACAGCATTAACTTAGCCCATTCAACTTAGCAAATTTTTTTCTTGATGTTATGTTACTCAACGTGTTCCAAGAGAAGGGAGTTAGAAGAAGAAAGACAGAAGAGATATATAAAAGCACACATATATCTACCAGCTCCTGGGCTCCAGCAGTGTTTAGACAGAAACTCCAAGAGGAAGGTAGGATTAAGAAATCTGCCAACTTCCTCCTCAGCCTTAAATACCCAATGGGCTCTCTGGACCCTCCCCCCAGGTGGGACTTCTGATCATTCGACCTCAGTAGGGCTGGGTTAGAGTAGAGTGGAGAATTGCTCCCGGTGTGCTAGTGATTGGCAGTTCTGCCAGGCTGGGATATGGGCTTTAGTTGGGATGTGGGTCAGTTCACTGTCTCACCAGGGCAAGGCTAGACCTGCCCCTTCCCTCCCACACAGGCATCCCAAAATATCTCGAGACATCAATTCCTTCAGTCTCTGATGGCAACTTAACCTGATTTAGAACTATAGAATCAGCAGCATATACCTTATAAATCTAATAAAAATACACTGGTTAATGCATAATAGCCTGTACAAATATGCTAACAAAATAGAACATTCTGTTTGACGTCTTAATTTCACTTAATTTTAAATGTTACTGTGTAAGGAAAAATCCAGCCTAAGCAACCTGAAGGGATTTTATAATGGAGTGACTATATCAGTTTACAAAGGAAGAGCTACAGATGCCATTTATCTAGATTTCTCTAAGTCTTTGACATGGGCCTTCACAACATCCTTCCCTCATTATTGGAGAGAGATGGATTTGTTTGGTGGATGAGGAGTTGGTTGGACAGCTGCATCCAGAAGGTAGCAGACAATGGCTCAGAGTCCCAGTCGACATCAATGACAAGTGGGACTCCCAGGGGTCCCTGGGACCAGTGGTTTTTTATGTCTTCCTCAGTGACATAGACATTTAGACATAGAAATTTAGTGTGATCTCCAAAAATTTGCTCATGACACCAAGTTGGGTGGTGCTGTTGCCACACCTGAAGAACAGAATGTGATCTAGAGGGACCTCAACAAGCTTGAGAAGTGCGCCCATGGGAGCTCCATGAGGTTTGACAAAGCTAAGTGCAAGATGCTGTGCTGGGTTGGAGCAATCCCTGCTATCAGGCTGGGGGATGGGATGAATGGATTGAGAGCAGCACTGCGGAGAAGGACTTGGGGGTGCTGGTGGATAAAAGGGTGGACAAAAGCCGGCAATGTGCACTGACAGCCCACAGAGCCAACTCTATCCTGGGCTGCATCCAAAGCAGTGTGGCCAGCAGGGCAAGGGAGAGGATTCTGCTCCTCTGCTCTGCTCTGGTTAGCCCTTGCCTGGAGAGCGGTGTTCAGCTCTGGAGTCCCCAGCAGAGGAAGGACGTGGACTGGTTGGAGAAAGTCCAGAGAAGGCTGCCAAGTTGATCAGAAGGATGGAGCACCTCTCTTCGAAGGAAAGGAGAAAAGACTGAGAGGCTTGGGGTTGTTTGGCCAGGAGAAGAGAAGTCTCTGGAAAGACATTATTGCTGCCTTTCAGTACTTAAGGGATGTAAGAAAGATGGGGACAAATTTTTAGCAGAGCCTGTTGTGATATGAAAAGGGGTAATGTTTTTAAGCTGAAGAAGTGTTGATTTAGATTAGATATAAGAAAGTAGTTTTATCACAATAAGAGTGGTCAAGCACAGAAACAAGTCGTTCAGAGTGGTGGTTGATGCCCCATCTGTGGAAACATCCAAGGTCAGGTTGGATGGAGCTCTGTGCAACGAGATCTAGTTGAAGATCTTCCTGCTCAGGTTAGGGAGTAGAGTAGATGGTCTTTCAAAGGCCCCTTCCAACTCTATTATATGAGTCTATAAACTTTGAAAATTTCAGAGTAATTCTTGCATTGAAACAAAATAAAAATAGCCTAAGTCCTGGAAGCAGTGACATAATTACCTATTTCATGAGCAGAGCTGCAAATGAAGCTGATTTATCTGCACTTGCATTTGAAATGTGCATACATTCTAGAAGCTTGTCATACCTGAAGTTAGGTAGAATTATAGCTCATTCACAGAGAGGGAACATGGATATTGCTGCCTTGTGTGTACAGATGTCTCTGCTTTTATTATAATTTTCCTTTATTGACCAGTATTCCATACTGTGACAGAGTCATCAGTCTGTGCTGTTTATTTTTGATCTCACTCCTATGTATTGATATGCAGAAAAACAATCAATCCCACTGCAACCACTCAGAATTTCCAGGCATTCTGACCCACAGTTCAAAGTGCCTTGGAAGTGAAATTTTCCATTTACACCTTAGAGTCCCTCTGGAAAATTACTTTTCCTTAAGATAAAAAAAAAATTTAGTATTCTTTCTCCAAAGACAGAATAAGTGAATACATAGATATTATCATAGTTTTTGCACTATCTTTGGTTACTTCAAAAAACATTCAACTTAATAGAAATGCCTTAAAATTTTCTCTATAGTTATAAGTGGCTGGACCATGTTTCCCATTCAAAATGTATTTTCAGTATGACAAATTGATTTCATTAATTTTATTTTGTTTGGCCTGAACCAGAGTACTAAAAGTACTAAAAATGATGGTCTCATTCTGTTTTGGTTTTTTTTTCAATACTGAGGCAAAACTTACAGAATTTAGGCAAGCCAGTTCATCTACTTGAAGCAGAAGGACTTCTGCTCTCATATGAAACAAATAATTGGTTCTTATTGCATGATTTGAATAACAAAACAGTGTTAAAAGCAATTTATTTGGAAACAGTATAGCTGGCTTTGCCTTGCTGTCATTTTGTGACATATCCTCTGTGCTGTATTCCAGAAGCCTAACAACCTTTTTTTGTCTCATGTTGTAAATATTCTAAATATTCAAATACATCCAACAGGAATGTTCCAATATGAATTTATAAGTGTTCTTCTGCGTACAAGCGAATTAGCTTCATTTCACAGATAAGGAAACACAGCAGGTAAGACATGTCAGGGTTCACTACAGAAATTAGTAAATGAGTCCAGATTGAAACTGTAGCACTGTTAGATTATAATTTTGTTAGTCAGAGGACTTAATTAGTAAGATATGCAAATATAAGCAAGGTATCTCTTTACTTTTGTACTTACTTTACATTAATAAGACATATTTTGATAGTGAGTAATCCAGGTAAAAAGTAATAATCAGAGGCAAAAAAGCAATGATTTTGGTGATTTGGGTATTACTGTTACAGAGATGTAATTTCCTATGCATTTAGACCTAAAATTACTTGTAATTTCAATTCCTATTACTGATACATCTGACATAAATGAAGATTTTACTGCATTCTCTGCTATGTGTTAATGTATATGTGACTTCACGGGTTGTTAAACTTTTACACCTATTCCACAATTCAATTTCTTCAAAAATACATGATAATGCACAATTATAATGATGTTCCAAGTTTGAATCAGCATATTGCAATCACTTATGGCAACACATTACTGTGACTGAAGCTGAATTGAGATTAATATCTATGCTGCTTTTTCTTAGTATATGTAAATTGCCTAAAACAGCATTTGAGTACTGAAACCAAATGGGTTTTTTAGCTTCCTTTTCAGTGACAGCTCTACAGAACTTGAAGAAAAAAAAATCTGCATGCATCTTTTTTAAGAAAAAATGTAGTTAATCTTGGGGCCTGTAAGATTAATATGAAGATAGCAAGTTTCACTAAATATCTTTTATGGTATAAAAACAACAACACCTGTATTTTTATTAGCTCTATTAACAGAATTTTTTCACATAGAAAAATGCTGTTTAAAAGGAAATCTTTTATACTGAACTTATGGTTTATTTTCTGGTTATTTTTTAACACTCAGAACATAATCAGATATGATGGTAATGAAGATTTTTCTTACTGGATAGTGATTTCTTTTCATGGACTTAGCTTATGCTGTATGTTTCTGTGGCACAGAGGAATATCTTATACACATACTGGATCTGCTCTTAGCATAAAGTAATTTTTCAAAGAGTTCCTATTGCCTTCTCTGAACTGACTGGAAAGTGTATTGTGGATCTCTGGCTCAGTAATTGATGGACACTATTAGGTCTTCCCTTCAGGAGGCTGCATCAAAACTTCCCCCTCAAGCAGTATTCTGACACCTGTGCTTTTATGTTTGACAATCTTGCTAAACAACAAATAATAAGTTTCATGCTATTTTTTAAGATCTGTTGTCTGTCTCATACATTTTTGAAATGCTGCAGTCTTTTGGAGATGGAATGACTGTGAGCTAGAGTTCCTTCTAACTTTTTTAGACTGTTTCCTAATGTCATGAATCCAGGTACCTGACACTTTTTGTTTATTAGTGAAATACAACCTCTATCTGCCACTTAAGATACACTCTAATTATGAAATATTTGGTTAAAGTTGGGCATTGGACAAAGGCTAATTAGCAGATTAATGTTTTTCACTGTTTGGAAGCATCTGAAGGACTGGAAGTTTCCCGTATGAGGAAGTTCATGCATAATTTCCTATTCAGGTAAGAAGCTTGGAATTGATACTAGCTACCTTATTAGTGTTTGAGGTTCAGGGAATGATATTAGGAAATACACTTCTTTTCAACCATTGTATTTTTGCCATTGTCTAGTCTAGACCATTTTCCCTGTGATTTTCAGGTTTAGTGACTTTAGTCTAGTGACAGTACTATGGCAGATAGTACTGTGTTTCCTCTGTGTAACCACAGTATGAAAGTCTATTGAGAATATGTCCCTGAATATGAGTAAAAAAAATCCAACCAACAAAAAAAGCCTTCAAGCATATTCTGTCATTCCTTACTGTCGCTGGCAGTTTCATACCTATCTCTCAGCTATCATAAAAATACCAAGGCCGTTACTTCTAAGTGAAAATTGAACATAGAATCCTAATATATGAATTTTAGAATGTTGTAATACATAACAAAAGTTAAAGAATAAAGCATCAGGAACTCTTGGTAATGCCAATTTATAAAATATAGTCTTCCAATTATGTATCTTATAAATTTATTGTTTTGAAATAAATTATAAAAATTATTGTCTCTCTTGTTAGGTGTCTAACAAAGTCTAAGTTAAGTTTGCATGTATCCAAGAATTCTTGCTTTTCTTCTGATCATTATAGCACTTGTTTTCTAGTGGTTTAGTAATGAGAATGCAAGAAATAGTAGTTTGAGCTCTGTATGGTACAGTGTGATGCTGTGCAGAAAGATTGTAACAGCCCTATCCCCAGCTGAGGTTACAAGTAGGTCCCGTAGTAGCAATATACTTAAAAGTAGTTTTGTGACTTTAAAAGCTGTGCTGCTGTGTAGCCAGAATGAGCTCGTGGGCTGCTCTTCTACTGGTTTACTGATAAACTCTGTCAATCAAGATCCATGTGGCCAGACAGCCTTTTTGTCTTTGCCAGTTAGTCAGTACCACGGGAGGATGAAAGCTTGATGAATCCTGGCAGCTGAAGATGGACCTGAGAGCCTAGTTGCTAGTTTACCACCAACTTGCCAGATTTTCAAGCCTAATACACAGGTTGCCATTGTTTATAAAACTTGTTTACTAGCTAAATTTGTGTCTTGCACAATTCTGTTGCCTGGTGCTTGTCCTGATCTCCCTGTCTAATCTTTGCTTTTCTAGAATTTGGCACAGTGCCTGGCAGCATTTGCTGCGTAGACCTTTGACTTTGTGGAATCAATTTGTTCCCCCTTTCCTGACCTTACTTGCCATGGCCATGGTAGCAGCTTCCCATCTCCATTTCTGATTCCTTTTTTTTTAGTCAGTTTGTGCCCTAATAGTATTAAATTTATGCATATGCCATTTAAAAAGTTATTTATTCTGTAATCTGTCCTTCTGTTTCTCCTGCTAAAATAGGATTGAGGAGACAAAATGTTCTAACAAATTTTAAAGAACACAAACCAGTAATTTAATTTCTGATTCACCAGTTCAGTCATAACCTCTCTCCATTTAAAGAAAAGAAAGTCATCTACAGTAGGTAGTTTAGATCAGGTCATCCCTAACAAGTGAGTGGCAGTGTTTTCTTTATATCACTATCGGGCTTTGTTGGGTGGTACTCAGAAGAAGTCCCAAAGTCTGCCTTATGGAAAAATACTTGCTTTTTCTAGACGCTAGTTGTTACTTTTGTGACAGAACTGAGGTACTTTATGTGACAAGAAGATGTGATGACTAATCATGTGCCTTCAGGCTCAAATGAGAAAAGAATACTATGAAGTTAACAAGCATTAACTTCCATGCTAGTGAACCAGTTAATATTTCTACTATATAACCTAAGATAGCCCTAGCTGCATGGATCAAGTCCTACTAAAGAACCACTTGGTATATATATGGTCATCCATACTCCCTCTTGACCCTGAATGTATGGGTTTTCTTGCTGGTTCCTCTGAAAATGGAGCCTGACATGATTTCCAGAGTGTTTTAATCTTAGTGGGAGGGAAGTGAATCAGAAGTGAACTGTCTTTGCGGTCTGCCCCTTGCTGACATCCCTCAAAGCCAGACTGAAGCTGAAAGTAGGGATTCTCTTTCTATAGTAGCTTCCCTTTAAAGCTGGGAGTAATAGAGAATAGAAATGTTGGAAAGTTGTCAGTAGCTAAGGCTGTCTGCTTTTGTACTTCTGGTTGAAAGGGTTCTTTCAACCAGAAATTAATTCTTCTCTGATAATTCTGATTAGTTAATTAGATTGTTCACATAACCTTTACACATGATTTCAGGAATTGGAAAATTGCTGTGGTCCTTTCCTAGCTCTGGTTTCCCCAGTTTTCCTATGGTCTCCTGGTTTTCCATCCCTTGCTCCTACCTGTCACCTCTGGGAATTATTGTATGGATCCTTTGCATTTCTTCGGTTGATATATGGCCTTATCTTGCTGAAACTAGCCTAGGCTGAAAGTAGTTAGTCACTCAACTGACTCAATGAATCATTTACTGTACAAATCTGCCTCTTTAATAATTAAATGGGAATTGTGTTGCGGAAAAACAATCACACTGCTGTATAATCTGCTTCCCAACCCCAATTTTCGCATGTAGGAAAATGAAGATGTACTTATTCTGTGTGACCACTAAAAAGAAAGACCTCATATGGAGTGGTGTAAATCCCAGATCATCAAGCCCTGGTATTTCCAAGAGCAAAGGATGCTTAAGTGTTAAAACTGGCAATTTAGGATCAAGTGTGATTCTTACACCAAAAGAGTAGTGAATCTGGAGTTGGGGGAGCTGATCCAAGTTGCATAAATGATAGAGAATGGGACCTATGAACCTTCTTTGTAGAGACCTCCCAAAACAAGAAGCAGTGAGGAAAGTCTACATTTACTGGGTCTTCCAAGCTAACTCTTGGATAAATTGATTTTCTTCAGCACCAGCTATAACTGTACCTTGTACATGCAATTCAGTCAGCTCAACATTGACAGAAGAATAGCTAGGATTCACATGCATAACAATCTAATTGCTTCTCTTCTTTTGCATCTTGTGGAAATGTAGATTCATAGATGCTAATGAACTGCATCTCTCAAATCTCAGAAGAAGAAAGCAGTGCCACAGTTAGTACGCTCATAAACTGTGTCATAGAGGTCATGATACTCTTTCTTCCAGCAACATCTTTATATTCAGATCAATTTTGTCTTTTACTTAGTCAAAATGAAAGTTACTCTCTGTTACAGTTGTTGAGAAGAGCATGAAAGTATGAAAACATTATTTCTTTGTGCAATAAGGATGTCCAAGTGGAAAGAAAAATGAGTATCATGCTTACAGTGTTTCAGACATTGCCACAAATTGTTGACAGAAAGGAGATAATAACCTCATATTTTTGGATGTCCAGAATGGCAATACTTATTACTAAATTTGTAATGTTCGTATTAGTTATTTGACATTCAGCATTAATTTATAAATGAACACATTGGGGCAGGAATAGCATATTTGAGAATTTAACTTCTTAGTCTTAAGATCCAAACCAAGGAAAAATATGATGCATATAAAATTATTGAAAGCCAGAAAGGGTGATAAGAGTAAGAATTTGATGCTATAGGGTGAGCAAACTGATGGTAGCCTGTAAAACACATGTAATGGAGGAGTAAAGTGTTTAAAATGGGAAGGCTAAGAAGTACAACTTCATAAGTACAACAATTTATACTGACTTACTGGTGTGCTGTATGATAATGGCTCCAATTCAGAACATACAGACTCACAATCTTGAGTCAAATTTGAATTTTTTTTAATTATGAAAACAAAATTAATTATCTATTACCAATGCACTGACCTCATCTGCGGCAATTAGAATTCTACAGAAAAGGAACAAAGTAATTAAGAGAGAGAATTCTGGCTTTTAGCCTAGTCTGGTGGATCAAATCAGGTGGATGGGAAAGCTTATAACAGAAGTTAAGAGACCAAAGCCTGCCCTACAGATTTGATAATAAATAAAAATATGATCAGTGACACTACTTTATACTCTACTTCAGTCATTAATTAATCAAGCACATATGGGAGGCTGTAGAAAAAAATAAGCAAACAGGTTCTGCTTCAGCATGAAGATAACACGCAGCTTTATATCTGCATCTCCAAATCCAGATGAAAGAAGATTACATTGTTCTCTTTTGGCAGGAGCTGTGACACAAATAAATGCAATTTGGCTGAAAATCAAGATGACATTGTGTGAGCTAACTGCTGAAACAAGTAGACAGTAAGGTAAGATGTATTTCTGCATCTTTCATCCAGGATGTATATCTGCCCTTAGCTGACTTAGGTCATTGGCTGTAAGGTTGACTGTAGCAGCTTCTTGAACATTAAGCTGCAAAAGCACCTTTCTCTGGTGCTCAGAGATTATTCTTTTTGATGTAAAACTTCCATTGACTATATATTGAACTCGGCATGAATTATCTTCTAAAATCCCTCCAGAAACTAAAGCTTGTTAGTTTGGTGGCCAGATTCTTCATTCAGCTGCCTATTTCCTATAGGCATATAAAGCATTTTTTTGAAGGACACTATTTTCAAGTTTTCAGAAATATTCAGTGGAATGAAGTCATCATTAACCATGAAGGTCCTAACCTGACCTTCATGAATCTCTTCAATATTTTTATCTGTGATCAGTAAAGGCACCTGAATATATTTTGGCTGATGGAAAATAAGAGACTGGTAGGCCAGCTTTTACTTGGAAGGAAAACTGATGCGATTAATCTTTGTCATTAATCAAGTATTTCAGCTTTCAGGACAGATTGTAAGACTCCCTCCATCAAAGTAAGAAGACAGGTGTAGACAAAGAAGTTACACTGTGACTATTCAAACAATTCTATTTGAATTTCATTACAGCTATATCCTTTTTTAATAATTTCTTTCTTGTTTGTTGAGCTGATAAATATCTATTAATGTGGATGGTCCTTCAGTGAAAGAATTAAAAATAGCCAACAAATAAAATGAGTCAAAAAATGCCTTTTTACTAGACCTAGTATACTTGTTTGAAGTGAACCTTGCATTCTTATGGATAAGGTTTTGAGCCAAGGAACTGTACCACTGTGCCATTCAGATGTGACGACAATATGTGGAAAACTTGGAGTAAGAATTAAAATTAGTTGATGCAGAAAATTTGAAACAGAATTGAAGCAAGAGAGCTGGTCTTCAAGGGCTTCAGAGAAGAGATTTCCATGACAACAGAATACTCAGGTATGCAAATTAAGAAACAAAGCATCTTAGAAAATAATCAGGAAATACATCTCTGTTTCATAGAATAAAACCTGCACAATTAAGAAGCACTAGTTCTGTTGGAGAAGTGGAGACAGAGAGCTGAGAAAGTAGAGCCATTTCTGGCCAAATTTCCCTCTCAATTAAGTCAATACTATTCCTTTAATCATACAGCCATAAGGATATCTATGGAGAGAATATACCTCAAGATTTATAGTAATGTTGTGCTGTGACAGGATCAAAAGCTTTAGACTGTCTTCAGCAGTTATCTATAAAGCAGCTAAAACAAACACTTTCATGATGAATATTCCACTGACCGCCTCATAAAACTGTTCTATTTGCCTAACTTAGAGGTCAGAAAATTCTCCCTAAATTTTGACTACTTCTTTGCTCCTACCTAATTGTCTTTCTTCTGCAGCACTGCCATTAGCCATGGAGAACAATTGATCACTGTCTTCCCTGGAGTAACCATTTAAATGTGAAAAACTTCCACCATGTCCTGCAACTTTTCATAATATTATATACAGGGATAAATGTAGACTGTACAGGCTCTTACTATTATATATATATATATATATAGTGTTGGTGTTATGTAATCTCTGCATAGGCATTGTATCTCTTTTCTTGTGATTCATGCTGTATTATGAATTTGGTCTTCTATTCAAGAGCTTTAGTTGTTAATAAAAGGAAATCATATGTATATGACTTATATTCATGGAGCTCTGTTATCACAGGCATCCCATCAGAGTTATCAAGCTTTGCCTCAAAACATTTATTTTGCCTTTCCTCCCACTCATTTTGAATTCTTTAGTGCTTAGCAACTTTCATTAAATATACAACCTAAATTTATAGATTATACAATTTGCTCTGCCTCCCGCATTGACATTTAGCTGAAAGAGCTTTTTATTCTTTCACTTTTTTTTACCTGTCTGATGTATTTATATAGCAACCATATCCCTCTTGGACCTTTTTATATGAGGATGAATGATCTCTTTTGGTCTCCCCATATAGATTGGGCTCTTTCAAAAAAGAATATTGTTGCCATTAAAGAGCGAATTTGGCCTTTATCTTTGTATTTAGATGCACTAACAATAGATGAGATTACTGTCTTTCCATATATCTATCAATGAATCATTAGTGCCATAAATCTAGAGGAAATATCATAGGAACAAAATGCTTTAAAACATTCTGAATTTTTAAAATTTTGAATTAGTAATTATTGTTTGATATTCTATGGACTGGATTTTGAGTTAGCTAAGATTCTCTACACTTTTGTTCTTAAAGCCCTGTCATCTGGAAGCTTGGTGGATGTGGATTTAAAAATGGAAAATATGAAAAACTGTATTCAGTTAGATCCTGTCGTTGGCTGTACAGAGCACTGCTGCTCTGTGATCCCACAAGCTGAACATAAAAGCCGTTATCCTTTCTGCTGTTACTTAGTTTTTCATGAGAAACGATGTGTGAGGTAAATAGGAAAGGGAAAAGGAAATGGAGGGGAGACAGAGAAGTGGAGGAGGATAAGGATTTACTGGAGCAGAGTGCAGAATTACCTGATGAGAATGGAGGACGAAAAGCCACAGGAAGCCAACATACAGCTGAACGTAAAACTGCCAGAAAAAGTGTTGAGAAATCATTCTACCATAAACTGGCTGTCTGGGCAGTCTCCTACAACAGGGTCAGCTCTGGGAGTTTTGTTGCTATTTTTTTGTTTAGGTTTTAGGACAGATCATTAAGCACATATTTCACATTAGATTGTAAAGCCTATGATCTATATTATATAAAACACTATAGATTTCCCCCACAAGAACATACATTAGATGCAATATAATTACCTGATATTTTTCTTCAGCCTACACTTGTCTAATGCATTGTTTTTCAGCTGTCTTCTGAAGCTGGCTACATTTCAGCAGCAGGTGAATTTGCTCCCAATACTCTTCTATTCTTAAAAAACACAAAGCTATTTTTTAATGTAAAGTTGATGGAAATATAAAACCTTATATTGACTCAGGTTTACTAGTGAGATAACTTTAGTGACAGTCTAATAATGACAACAAACAATTAGACAACAATTTAGATTAAATGATACAGATTATGTCTAGGAAGTCTTCAAGCAGCACATCAAAGTTGTGTTGAATATCACATATGTTTTTTTTAAAATATAAACTTATCTTAGTTTGTTATGACTTTCTTCTAAAATATCTGCAGTGTGGCTATTATAAACCAGGTATCACAGTTGAAATGAGATATAAAACTATAACAGTCTCACAAATCAAATCTCAAATGTCTAAATGCTGGCATTTAGCAATGAAGCCACTCCCATCACCTGCATCACACTGAAGTGAAGCCAGCAAAGAAAGATGCAACAGTAGAAAAACAGAGGGAAAAAAAAAAGCTGGATCTTAGGATCTTAGTTCTGAAGGAACAGAAAGGTACTTATTTCCCACTGACACTGAATGAAGGCTGAGCCCCTGCTTCCCTGAGTTTTTTTTAATGCCCCAACAAAGAAATCAATCCATATCTTGACTGTTTGACATATGGAGCTAATATTAAAATTGGAATAAATAATGTTTTTATCTTCTTTTATAATGTTGCCATAATAATAATAATAATAATAATAATAATAATGTTATCTTCTTTTCTTTTGCTGCCACATATGGATTCTGATGTGTTATTTGTTTACAGTAAATCAAATTGCTTCTGACCCTTGCAGAACTTATTACACAATGTTATTATAAAAAAACAAATTGAGTTTCAGGGAAGGGAGGCTCTCACCTTTTCTTCTTACCTATTTAGTATCAAGTTCTAGCAATACTAAAAGCCAGTTTTTGACAAGTTCAAGGACTGGCCTTCATTGTTGCTTGATATTTATTTCTGTATAAGGATGAGGATACACGGTGCACAATGTATCTTTGAAGAATTGCCCTTGTTAAGGTTTAATAGTCAGAAAAATCAGAATATTCAAGATTACTCTTTCTGAAAGCACCAATACTCTCTAAAACTAGACTGTGCTAGTAGGAAATCTTGATTATCCAAGCTCCACTGTTTTAGGGAAACATATTTTGTTAGCACTCTGTGCCACCTTTCCTATACCTACGATTTCATTTTGTATTTTGAATTTTCCCATATATACCCTGTGCTGGGTCAACCCCTGCTGGAGCCAAGTATCTGCAGACCTGCTTGCTTACCCCCACACCTAGTGGGACAGGGGAGAAAATCACAAGAACTTGGGGGTCAAAAGAAACAGAGAAAACTCATTCAGCAGTTATTGTCTTGGACAAAACAGACTTGGAGAGCTTAGCTTAATTTATTGACAATTTTAATTACTGACTTGGGCATTGCAAAGTAAAGAAGAAAAACATCTAATAAGGAAAGTACTTTCTTCCCCTTTCCAGGCTCCAGTTTCTTCTCCAGCTCCCATCACTTCTTTCCCTTCTTTGTTCATACTGGAGGTAGTGAACACTCTCCTTTCAAGACCTGCTCCCTCATTCTTGTTTCCTCTGTTCTGGCCTGGGTTTATCCACGGGCAGCAAGATGGTGTATGATGGTGTATCATGGGGTATGTCCTCCAGCATGGCTCCTCCATGGGCCTCAGTTCCTTTGGGAGGCCTCCACCATGGAGTCCCTCCCCTTTCCTCTGACCTTGTCACTGCCTCTCTCATTCCCCCTTCCTCAGCATTTTGTGCCCTTGAGGTGCCACTGAGTTGGCTGATGGGCTCAGCTGTGCCATGTGGTGGATCTGCTGGGACATTGTGTGGGGCCAGCTGCCTGGCACAGGGCAACCCCAGCCACAGAGGCCAGCCTGCAGCCCTGCCACAGCAGCTTGGCTCTGACACCCAGTGCACACCCCACAACAGGGGGACAGAGCACTCCCAGAGCTGTGAGACACTTCTCCTTTTTCTCAAGTACTTTATCACAGACACGAAATATTTGAGTACGGCCAAATTACCGTTCATTTTTTATGATATAGAATACACACAAATTTTTTTAAGGATACATTGTTACACTGAATGACTCAAAACTAAATAAAATACACTTCTGAGAAAAAAATACTCTTAAAATATATTCTAGAGTGAAGAACAGTTTCTTTCTCATTTCTGAATAAAAAAGTAGCAAAATGGACTTTTATTACTTTTTGAAGAAGGAAGAATATTTTTCTTAGAAGTAAGTGACAGACTGATTTAGCTGTTGGGTTTCTTTTTTCCTTGTGAAAAACATTGTGAGTGACATGCAGACACAAAGTATAGCCTAATGATGAATTCTTCTGGGCATCAAGAAAGCTCCCATCTGGAGAGCCATTCTCTAGCAGAGAAAGCACTGCCAAAATAAATGGCTTCTCTGGAGGCCTAGAAAGTAACATAGACGTGTTGGATATTTTGTGACTAATATTTGTTCTATTCAAATTTTTAATTATATATTATTCAGTTTCTTAGTGCTGATGCAATTTGAGTAGCTGAACTACTGTGTTAACCTTTGCAGATGTCCCAAGACCAGTGGGGGAGTAGAACAGACTAAAAGGACTCAATATTTGGGTATTGCTGTCCATTTTCTGGGTCTGAGCCATTTCTCGTTCACACCAAGAGGTAGAAAAAAACCCAAGTCCTCCCTGTTAGGAACATACTACCACTAGAAATCCTGCTGGTTATTTTTTACTCACCAATGATTTGATTTTCTCTTTTGGAAGAAAATGCCTCCTTGATCATTATTTCAGCGTCATGATTTAACACTTAATTTCACATATTGCATCTTTTAAACAGATGTGGAAACCTGAACTTAATTTGGACACACTAAATCACAATTATGCTAAGTCTTTCCAGTTAGTTTACAATTCAGGAAAACAATAATATGCTGATCCAGATTCTAATTTAAAAATTAGATGGAAACTACATCAAATACTTCAAGAAGAAATTAAAATTTTATCACAAGGCACTGGAAAAAATCTTAAGCTATACATGTAGCACTAAATACATGCTCAAGGTATTATTAGTATTTAGCTCCAAAAGAAATATTTGAAATAAATGAGGAAGAAAGGAAGTTGTTATATATTTTGAAAAGTAGAAACTAGAATGAAACTCTATATTTGTAGAAATACAATTATACATTGAAATGTAATTATATAGAAGGGGTGAAATCACAGCTGATGTCAGTTTTTACTGGATGTTATATAGAGCAGATACATGGGTTTGACATGCTAATTGAAGGAAACCTAATCAGGTTTGGTAAACAATAAAGAATTTGCCCTTTAAAGCAAATTTGGAAAAATGCCACATTCTGACACGCACATTTTGTTTTACATAGAATATCAAAATGACTCAAGTTTTTATAAGAGAAATATTTAAAACTTATGAGAACAAAAAGGAAAGAGTATGCAGAGGAAATTACTTGGAGCCAGGCCCATCAAGAAGAACAGATGACAAAGAGCAAGTGGATGGAAACAAGGAGAGCAAGCATAAAAATAAAGCAGATGAGATTGAGAGAAACATGCAGATTTATGGAGACAGTTCAGTTTATTTGGGTCACTTTCTTTTTCCTTTGCCTCAGACACAATTCATCTTTGAATTGACACACACCACCTTATATGTAAAAACCTGGTAGGCACTTCTGGCACTTCTGTTTCATGTTGTGCTGTATAGCTGTAATTCATTCTAAGACACGAGATGAATGTATAGGTGTTCTTGATGCATTACTACCATTCCTGCCTTAGTTCAATCTGTTATGACCAGCTGCTCCCATGTATTTAGAGTTTTTTTTGTAACTCACAGAGTTCTGATACAATGTTGGTGTAGAGCAAAGGGAAGTGACAATTGTAAATCTGAATTGCTTCACTCTGAAAACTGTATAAATGTAATGAGAAGGGCTTGCTCTGAATTGTGATAAATTAGAGTTTTCTGTAAGGTTAGCTTCAAAGTAAGCTCAGATCCTGATAATGAGATAAAATCCTGATCTCTATTCTTACTACGTTGAATTTCTTTGATAACAAGAGCCATATCCTGGCTACTTGAGGATTCACCTTATAGAAGGGAACTATTTTGAGGGTATATGACAAATACAGTACTCTGAATCCTGTATCTCCACAGTCTTACCTCAACCTCCATCAGTGAATGTATTTTTGTCAAAAAAAAACATTTGGCAAAAACTACTTGACATTGTGTTGTTCTTGGCAAGCGTTACACTACACTGTGGTTTCTCTGTCTGTTCAAGACTTCAATCATTCCATCATTTTTGGGTTGAATCAGACATAAGTTTGTCCCATTAAATAAAAGGAGATATAAGTCCTTTCATAAAGCATTGGTCGGCAATGCGGCATAGGAATGACTCCTTTATCTTTCAGCTCATAAGAATCTTAATAATACAAGGTTCAAGGAATAATATGAAATAAGATGTCAAAGATAAGGTATTAGGTAGCTAAGCCTATAACCCTTATGTGCCTTGAAAAAAATTACTTTAATTTTTTGGGGCTGAACACAATGAGAAGAAGAACTGGGATTTCAGAAATACGTCATTATTCACGCAGGGACAGATGAAATCATAAAGACTGAAAAATTAACTGTGTAAAATTGAACTGGGAGAACTATCATTATTGAAGCATTTTCTTATGGTATGTCATGCATCATAGTAGCTTTGATAAATTAGAGGTGTTAAGAAGGTGTCTTAAAATGCCCTTTCCAATCTCTTCCAAAATATACGCTGGGGCTTAGGGAGTGTTCCCAGCCTGTGCTAGCCTGACAGAGGTGTTCGAGGGGCGCAGCTGCGATGGGTGCTCCCCTGCGCTCAGTGCCGGTCCGTGTCCCGGGCAGCCTGCGGCTGACAGGTGATGCGGGCACCACCTGTGTGCGGCCGCACCGCGCAGCGGNTCCCGCCTCCCAGCATGGACGTGAGGAGAGTGGAGAGCATCTCGGCGCAGCTGGAGGAGGCCAGCTCCACAGGCGGTAGGACGCGGGCAGAGCGGGGACGCGAGGCTGCTTCTCGGAGTTAATCTGGGGTCTCGTCCCCTCTCCTTTGGGCAGCGAGTCTGGCAACTTGGCGTGGGGCGGGGAGGGGGGAGCTGCCTGCCCGCTTGCGAGGGGCGAACGCACCCGTGGGCGAATGTGTGTGTGTCTGTGGGGACAGTAAGCAAACGCTTAATGCCTGGGATCTCGGGCTAAGAAGCGTTTAGGGGCTTCGCGAATCCTGCCCTAAGATGCCTGCTCTGACCTAACTGGTACTTTTGCCTTTGCTGAAACGACTTGGGGCTGGGAATGAACCTCCAGGGCACAACCTCTCTAGTTACTAACTCCTAGGAGGTGATTTTGGTCAGGCCCCCTTACACCTCCTTGCTTTGGTCTCCATTGTACCTCTCTGATGCCTAAGTGGCAGCTATTTGATGGATACCAGCTTCTGATAAGCCTTCTTTGGTGCCTTTCTTTCTCTGTAATTCAAATTGCAATTACACATTCATCTGAGAAGGGCTACAGGATAACTTGTGTTTTAGGGAGGCAACACACTTTGCCATCCTCCACAGGGATTGTGACTCCCAAAACTCACAAAAGAGTTTTCTCCCAGTTATTTAAAAATGAAGCTTCTTGGGTGCAGTGTGTGTAAGAGGATGTTGCCGAAAAAGGTGTTCAGCTCAAGCCAGTTGGATAAGCAGAGGATAGTTGGGCAGTTAATGAAAAACTTTGCAAAACAGGCAGTCAAAACCAGGGCAAACTTCTTTTCTTAGAAAAGATGTTTCTTGCTGTGCAGCTAGATTTCTCACAAACTGTGATTGCAGTGTAGAATAGGAGCCTTACCAACAAGTTGTTTGAAGGACACAGTGCAATCCCACCATTGGCTTGATTTCTAATGCTTCAGAATGCATCTTCTGCTTGCTCAGAGAAGTTCACAGCCATGTGTTCCCTGCTGGATTGTACCTGGTTTTTCTCTTTTCTTAATGTCCCAGCTTTTTTAACATTTTAGGATGTGTAGCCTTTCATGTAGGATACCAGATCATTTGCGTTGGGCATAGGGAACTTTTGTATTTGACTGTCCTATCAGCTCAATTGTAAATCCATCTTTGCACTTCACTAAAGTTTTGGGAAAAAATGTGTAGTCATTATAATTATCCAACAAGGGACATGGACACTAAAGTGGTGTTGTGATACTTCTCACTACTTTTCAGATCCAACTCCCCTCAAGTTATAATTTAGGCTTTTCCCTCCATGTACCACTTCAGCCTTCCAGCTCTAGTCTGTTAGAGGTCTGAAAGTCAAACTGTTTTTCCATAAAACATACATCATCAGAGACAAATGCCGAGCAGGCTCTTGGCTACCTGTGCAACCACCATGCAGGACTGTTCAGGCTAAACAAAACTGAGGTCATGATTTAGGCACAGTGGATTTGTACAGCTGCTGTTGAGGAATTATTTGGTTTATGGATCATTAATGTAGGTATTGAAGCATAAAGAGAGTTTAAATCTTAATGGTTTTTCTTACAGATATTGTTTGCAGTAGCAGGAAAGTGTCTATACAAAAATTGGGGAAATATCTGAATCCATGTCATGAAATAGGAAATACCCAGATGATGTTTTTATGGAAATTGCCTTCGGTTGAGCCATATATTAGATGTGTTTTCTGTTTTGGTTCTCTTGATATGCATGTGTAGTAGCTTTTAAAAATTAACAACAGCTTTAATTCACTTCAAGCTTGTAATGGTGAAAATAAGTTACACTTTTGCACTCTTTTAGAGCAAGCAAAATCTGACTGAAACATGGATTACTGTGGGAAAAACATTTCTCAAAAATAAGTTTTTATGCCAGAAAAAGAATATGGAAAGATAAAAATGACAGAGCTAAAAGGAAATACCTCATTTCTTTTGGAGAATGACACTCATTACTCAACAGATACCACCAGTGTGATGTGATGTGATGTGATGTGATGTGATGTGATGTGATGTGATGTGATGCTAACAAGTGTCTAGCTTCACTCCTCTGGGCTTTCTTCTTATGTGAGAGAGCCCATTTATTTTCATTTTCCCACAGTTTTGGCCCTTTTTTGTCTAAACTTTCCTTTACACTTTTCTCTAGCTGTGTCCCTCCAGGCTCTTAAATGTTCAACTCATTTTCAGCGCCATCAGCATTTCTGAATGTACCTGTCTGTTGCATTTTTAACAAGGAAGGTGGATTTTTTCTCGTTGATTCTCTTCAAATAGAATAATAGCTTAAAATGTTAGTAATTTTTAAATGGTAATGCCTGCAGTAGAGTTGTTACCAGGATTTGATGTTAGTGCATGAGAGTCAGAAAATGAAACCAACAAAGGTGCTACTGTTCCTCAATTTCATTTTTCCAAGTGAAATAAAGCCCAAATAATGCACAGGCAGCTTGAATAATGAGAATTATTAATGAAAAAGGCAACATTTTGTGCCTTTTAACAGGTAGTGACTGCCTCAAGCTGATCTTCTCCTTACATTTAATCTTGCACCTTGCAGGGCATCTTCTGATTCAAGGGCATTCAAATTAATGTCAGTTGAAGCACCACTGAGAGTTGTTGAAGTATGAGACTGTTTCCTCTGCGGAATACTGAGCCATTGTAAGGATGAACTCTTTCATCCTTCTGCCTCATGAAATTGTCTTTATCAATGTTTTATCCATCAGAAAGCTGCATTTGTGCTAGTGATAGCCAAAACTCATCTGCTGCTGGGTAAAGGCATGCAGCGTCTTAGCAAAATGAGAAGAGCAGAGGGAGATTATCAGTAAAAGTTTGTGTGGGTATGAACAAGTTTAATCACAAAATGTCCTGTGGGTTCAATATCTAGGACAAACTTAAGCTGTTGGGAATAGTAATATGAATAAGACATTATCACAGCAACTGGTTGCTTTGCTTTAGGGTGTGATGAATTCAGAATGGGCATTGTGCTGACCAGTATGACCATGCTTATTCAAAAAACATAAATATTTATGAAAGCCATGGTGTCATTTATGATAAGTTTTGAAGAGTTTCAGTTATTAGACAAGGCGGTTGCAAATTATTCATGTTACAAAAAAGGCTGTAATTTCTACATTGTGGGCAGAAGTACCACAATGGACCAAATAGTGTTATTAAGCAGTGTTTATCCAACTTTAAGTTTACTTAGAGTTAAATATTCTCTGCCATACCTCTGAGAGATCCTTGTGCACTAGTGCTCACTTTTGCTTTTAATGAATGACTTGCTCTTGTTGCTTGGGGCATCCTTAGAAGACAAAGGAAATAGTGCTAAAAGGACAAAAATTGACATATTGAATAAGTTGAAAATAGGAATTTAGGAGAATGGATGCTAAGAAAAAGTAAGAAAGTGATAAAAAAATATACTGGGAAACAATTACAGGAAAAAAAGAAGAGGTGGGAGGAGGGAAAGGAGGAAACAGATTTCTTATCTCACACGTTGAGATACAAAATCTATTATGTGTTAATGGTATGTATTGGACCAATTTCTTTATATCACAGTTGGGATTCATCTGACACAATGAAAAGCAGGCAGTGACTTTCCAAGTGATTTGCACCGATATTTGTATTAGCAGGATCAGTTGGTTTGTCGGGGAGCTCCATCCGAAGAACGTGTTGTCAGTCAAGAGTCAGGATCACTATTTTTACTAATGATCTGTTGTCTCCAGACACTCTTCATCATTGGACACTTTTAAGATTCAGATGGACAGGATGCTGGACCATCTTGTCTAGACTGTGCTAGAAGTGCTGCTCCAAATGCAATACTTTTTCTGTAAAATCTGCAAATACACAAGGGAAGGAATAAATTAAATGGACTCATGAACTAATAAAGGACATATATGTGTGATGGACGTGCAAGGAGATGCAAATATTTTCAGCGTAAAATATACATTCTACTCCTGCAGGGTGGAGGAAACAATTGACACTAGAGAGAACTGACTGTGGCATAAGCCTCTGTATATAATTTGAGTTCTGCCTCCATCTCCAGTTCCTCTGTTCAGTGAGTGCAAAGAAGTAATTGAATCTCAAGTAATTATATGCAAAATTCTGTTACAAAGAGTCATATTTGACATGAATGCTGAAAGTACAGGCTTTCCATCAATATAAATTTTACATCATGTAAATATAAATTTTAACTACAGCTTTCTTCTTAATTATTCTGTCTGTCAGGATTACTACCTATGCTCGGAGAGTTGATATATAAATAACTGAACATCTGGACAAGTTTCAGGTATACTTGGCTTAGAGAACTTATGCTCTCCTGGGGTTTTTAGACATTTTGAAACGTACAGAGGCAGATATGGTACCTAGCAGTAAGTGTAGCCATCAAAGAAGTAGCTGGTGTGTGTCATGGAAAGCTTTTACAGTGTATCAGATAAGCACTTAGGACTTCTGCTTTGGGTTAGAGCTGAATATTTGATCTGCGCAGCATTCAGCTGTAATCTATCCCATCTCAGTCTCTCAGTTTGCCATTGTGATTTATTCGGAATCTTTGGCACTTGAAAAAGAAAGTATCTAAAAATACAGCGCCTGATTGCTTCACTATTTCATAGATACGTGCATTCCTGCCAGGCTGTCCTACTATCATCTCCCCATCCCCCTCCCCAGTTCTGCTTGTCCTCTCTTTCTTTCAGGTACCAGAATAGACTGTATTTGAACTCTCCCTTGCCAAACAAATGCTCGCCATTTATTGTCTCCTATGAGCAGAGGCCATTACTCCTATTTGAGATGAAAGAGAAAACATTAGCAAACAGTTGTGGTCTTGGAAGTCAAGGACCCAAATCCATATTTCAGTAGTTGTAGTCGACACAGTCTGAACCAAGTAAGATTCCCTTCTTTATTAGCACACAATTCTGGGACTTAAGAAGCGCAGATACCAAACCTTCATTATTTGGAGCACAGTGTGGCAGTGCTGGTGCAGGTGGTTAATGGGATGATTTGTCTCCATAATGTTTGGCCTGAACTGTAATGTGTGCCTGCATCAAAAGCAAATGGACAACAGTTTAACATAGGCATTTGGTTTTTTTGATTATAGCTGTCCTTTCAGAACCCTGGTTTCTCTGGCAAGGGCTTTGCTTTCTATTGCTTTGATGGCTAAGTAGTGTTTGGCCTGGATTTCCCACTGAGTACACCAGGTAGAATCAGGAAAAGAAGTGAAAGTGTATGGAATGTATGTGTTTTGGAGCCTACAGAGCTATGGAAAGCATGGAATCCAGCTATTCTGTGATGTTCTTAATTATTAGTTTGTAATTGTGTTACAGGAGTCTTAGGATCATACAGATCATGGTTTGATTTTTTTTTTTCCTCATCATTTTCCATTCTCACACACTACAGGAGAGATCGTTTCTGTTATCACCTTCACGCATGCAGCAGCAGAGGAGGTTGAGCTCTAGATTTACTTCTATGAATTTGGGAGATCTGTAGATAGCAATAAACTGGCAGCAGTTTAAAATATGTGGTTGGTTGAAAATATATTGAATCCATTCGCCTCTAAGAATAAACCCAAACACAGAATAAAAGCTGTATATCTGAGCTCATACTGTGTTTTATTTCTGGCAGCCCAGCAGAGACTTAATATGGTATTAAAAGGAGCTCTCTGTTAGAGATCTGAAAATAAATATAGTGTTTCTCTTTTATATTCTTTTTCACCTATAAAACAAATTTCTTTAGAGGTACACTTTATAGTTGTGATCCTCTGTTTTATGTTTATAATTTATATTGCAGTAACACAAACAGTGGTATGAAAGGCACAGATTCTTATGTGTCCACTGGAGAAATGAACTACAGGTGGAAGGCATGATAATAGAGAATTCTAAAATATAGATATTTTGCCCTATTCAGAAAAATGATGCATTTAAATGTTTGGATTTTATTGTAGGAGATAATATCTTTGTTTGTCTACCAGGTATTTTTCACCAGATAATGCATAATCCCCAAGCACTGTTAAATGCTTAGCACTACACAGTGCATTATACCCAAATGTCACAAAGTTGCTAAGTGGTGACAGCATAAAAAGAAATATTCCAACTCTGAATGTCCTAGGACATAGACTTCAAGATGCTTGATCTATATCATGCAGTCAATAAGAAAGGGTTTGCTATTTTATTGACAGGTAAAAAGCCCTCCAATTTTACTGATATTTTCTTGTTCTCAAAATTTTCAGTTACCTCACTGTATCTCCAGAGAGATATATTATGAATATTGCTGTAGTTATTAGGCTTTAGTAGAGAAAATCTTATTTTTTAATCAAACTTTTATTAATGATCCAGAAGGAACATTTAGGATTTATTAGAAAGGTAAACAGTAGCCATAAAGTGTGATGATGGATCTGATTCTTCACAGTGGGAACAACCAGAACAGCATGTCATCACAGTAAGTCATTTGACTATTGTGACTATTCCTAAACTCTTTGATACCAGTGGGAATAATTGCAATGAATAAGAATTTTTAAAATTAAATGTAGTTATTTGACTTAGAAATTTCAATGATATTACAGAGCATGTTATAATAAAAATACATTGAAAAACAACTTTGTGCCAAAAGATAAACAGTATATGAAGAAAAGATCTATCCAAAATATTTGCAGTAAATTGAAAAAGAGAAAAATATTTGATGTTTTAAAAAATAATTTAACATGGGTACATGATGCAACTTGAAATGGTGATCTTTTGAAAGTCACACTGTATAACATCTGTCAGATACAAGCGCTATTGCAATTGAGCATTGAGGTTTGGGATTTTATAATATGTAGAGATGTCTGTGTATATGCTAAGCACCATAAATTAACAATCTATAATCACATTTTCAAAATCCCTGCACCAGTAATATGTTTTTTACATATACTACTACTATAATGTTTGGTTTTTTCATTTGTTTTTTTTTCATAAATGTTGCAGCTCACATTTTCAAAGAACACTTGAGAAAGATTGACCCTTTTTGAGATTGTTTGTTTTAGAGTGTGCCAAAGCATGTTGCACCAGCCACTCCTTAGCATTTTACAGCAGCAGGTGCTTCCTCCCTGTCCGGGCACTGAGAGGGATCAGGGGAAGCCCCTGCACAAACACACACACACACACACACACACACACACACACACACACACACACAGAGTTAGCACCATGGCTGGCAGGAGCATCCCTGTCTGTGCATGTGCTTTCCCTGTGCAGAGGGCTGTGGGGACAATGAAAAGTGCACTGCGGGATTACAGTCCCTACCTGAGCGGTTAAAAGAAAGGAGAGGACAAAGACCATGAAATGCCTTTTATGTGTGTGGCTTAAGTGGTTCCTGAGCAACTGGACTCTGGGATGTGCTGTTCTGTTACCTTTAGACAGAGATAATTGAATCCTGTTTATCTTAAAAAACATAGGAGAAAAGTCCTAAAGAATAGTCCATTGGAGCAACATAACAGATGTATATCAGGGATATGCAACCACAGATTCATGTTTTGCTTCATTGTGTGCTGGTAGCAGTATGATAGGTGTTTCCTCAGATCACCATAGGTCTTGAGTTTTGACAGTGTAGCTGGTTTTAACCAGAGGATACCCAGATGTCCTTAATCATTCTGACTGTTGACTTATATTCCAATGCTCAGTAAGTGAATTGTATACTGCATATCTTCTGATTCACTCTTTCTATTCTGTGTGTTATTTTCCATGTTGATTTATGGACATTTGAGCTTATTGTGTTTTCTGATGTGACATTATAAAAAGTATCACCTGTTGTAATGCTATCAGTAAAGAAAGATAAATCTAGTCTGTTTCAGGTATTGTGTGGGGGCAGCATCCACCTGCTGGTAACTGAAACAAGTATACATTAAAATTCATTGTTATTTTTAAAAAGGTGCTGTAATTGACATACACACACACTTAGGTGCTGCCCTGATTTCTGCACAGCCAGTCTACCAAATCCAAGATGTCTAAGAAAAAGAAAAATAAACAAAATAGATATGCAAGTTGTGAGGATGTGCAGTATGATTAAAATACAGAGAATTTCATGCTGTTGTTTCAGTAACTAGGTCTACTTTATATACTGCATCGTTCATTGATCTTTGTGGTGGTGATGAAGTGGGGTTTCCCAGTTTGTTTTTTTTTTTTTGAATATGCCACCCAGCCTACCTTCCAGAAATGGGTAAAGAAGTACTTCTGTGTCTAGGATCTGTCTACTCTCTATGTTGTTTGCTTCAAAGATGTTGCTTCCAGACTTCTCTGCCTGGTAGACAGGAAAGAGGAGGTCAAAGAGCAGGATGGATTTGGTAGACAGGTGATAGTGTTGTCCTTTCTGCCTTCTTTTACATAATGATGACTACGAACCTCTTTGCAGGAGATTGACACCTCCAACTCTCTCAAGCAGTGGCTTCTGCTTCTGTCTATCTGTCACTTGGAAACACATGTGAATCCCTTAGCTAAATGGGCACTTTCTGACCTTTTTTGCATAATCTTTTTCCTCAGAGGGATGTTATTTTTAGGTTACATGCTTCTTTCTTGGTTGGTTGATTGTCAGTCAAAGGAGAGGAGAGTAGGTGATGCATCCAGTGGAACTGGTGGTCTCTAATGCATGTTTTATAAAACAGAATTCTAATAGACTGGAGGAAAGAGCACGTGGAGGTTAAAGTGAGGAGGAAACAGACATGACTGAGGGTATAGTGACATAGTTCTTTACATGGCACACCTGCTGTCAAGTTTCTCCCAGTACCTTAAATCTTTACTAAAAATATGAACTAGCTGGACTTAAAATTAGACAGACTTATACACCTTGTTTATTGCTTAACTTGCAGGGATGAACAGTATTTAGACATTATTTTGACTCATAAAAATACTTTTGTCAGTTACACCTTTTGTTTGCATTCAGCTAATTTTCTCATACTAAACTAGAATAAAGAAATTCTGTGTTTCAATATAGACTTATAAAGATCTCTTCCTGTATTTAAAGTCTTTGAGCCACCCCAGACTTGAGAATCAGTACCTTTTCTTGTTCTTGAAAGTATGGGAGGTGTTCAGCTAAAATCCCATGTTGTACTAAAAAAACCAAACCTCTACTCTTAATTTAACTTGTTTTACTTTGCCAGAGTTCAAAAATGACTGCTTATACTTAGAAATGCAAAAGTAGGAATATTTTGACCTGTTTAGATAGTAAAAGTATCTAAAAGGTGTCAGTAAATTTTAATGCTTTATTAAGCAATGTTTTATCATCAGTCACTTTAATCAACAGCACTTAAAATTACTGCTAGGTTGACAATCTGTTAGGACTTTTTCAACTGAACAATTTAGAAGAAAGTAGGCTTTTTTTGGTGTATTTTTATTTTCCTTTAAAGAACCCAAAGCATTAATAATGTGTTTTCATGTAAGCCTTTTCACACAGAATACATACAGAAATGCTGTCAGTTAAGTGACTAATTCCTCCATGAAAATGAACGAGAAAACATTGATGGCATTATCAAACCACTATTTAGTAGGTAGCAACTCACAGTGCTGACTGTGGAGATGGTATACTTTCCATTCTGCAGGTGTAGTGTTAGAATAAATGAGAATGCAATAGTGACCACACAGTTCATTAGGTAGTTTCTTGTTGCAATAACAGAATGTTTTGTGTTCCAAGGAGGATGTGTATTGATTAAGTGCGCTTTGCACTTAAACAATTAATATAGATCTTCTGGATCCATGAGTGCCTGTTTCATTATGATTGAAAGCCTTGCAGCTGTTGCAGAGTTCAGTGAGGTGTTTGTAACTGAGGATCATCCTGTTATACTTGGAAAGGATACACTTGCTCATAAGTGTTTGAACAGTTGACTTCAGTCCTTCAGATTCTGAAACTTCTTACAGAGAAGGGAAGAAACAAAGCTTTTTTTCCTCTTCCTGCATAGTCCATAATTTCAAAAGCCAAAACTGTTTAGCCAGCTATATTGACAATACACCTTGTAATGCTAGTATGATCTTATCATGCTAATATAATGCAAAAGAATACGAAAATGTGAGAAGCAAATAGACATATCAAAAGAGAACCCGTTTACCTATTCAAAATAATGGAGAGTATTTCTAATCCAAATCACAAAATCTGCAACTTTTAAGAGTCAGTTAATTATTTTATTTCTGGGAAACAAAACTTCCTCAAGGAATGCTGAGATTTTTGTGTAATATCTTCAATTGAGAAACTTTCATTAAAAGAAAAAAATCCTACTGCTGACAGAATTGTGACTTTTCAGGCTGAGGACAAAAGAAATAGACATATACTCTGTCAAGTTTACATGTTTGTGTTTGTCTCTGAATGCTAGGCAGACAGTGAGTAACCAGGCTGACTGCATACAACTGTGTGTAATCCATACAGCCTGCTCAAGGCAAAAGCCCGATACAAAATCCAGCTCAAAAATTCTATTACATTGGATTTCATTTGTAATTTTGAGATAAAAGCAATAAAAACCTATGGAATCACAGAAAAATGTTTTGGAAGAGAAGTTGTGAAGTCTTCCTGTTTCTCCTGATTCCCCAAGGCAGGATCAAATATTCATATTCTGGTTCAGATGGCTTTTTGCTCAATGTACTTAAAATTCACCACTACTGGGTGCTTTATGACATTGCTGGTTAATCTATTCCAGAATTTATCTTTCCTGATACAAGCTGTTTCCTAGTCCTAAAGTGAATCTTCTTGCATTTAAAGCCTGGTACCCAAAATGGATGAAATACATAGCCAAGATTTTATAGTACTGAATAGGACAAAACCTTTATTTGGTATGTCTTAGATTTTTGTTTTGTTTATAGTTTTAAGTCTAAACTGCTGTTCCTTCCAGAGCAGCCTTCCACCTGTCCTCAGCCTGTGATTTTACATGTCCAGCAATGGCAGACTTCCCAGACAACTTCCCAGTTGTCACCTTAATAGTTTTTCTCCATTCTGTTTCAACAAGATAGATAATTTCTCTGGAAGTTTACTTGACCGGTTCTAAATGATCCTTTACAAATGCTAACTGTTTTTGAGTGTTGCTTTTTATCTTCTAATTTTCAAACTTGTTGGAAGGTTACTGACTACAGTTCTTGAAATTGGAAAATTAAAAGTAGGTAAAGATTTCAACTTATCTGCCTATCACAAATGAGAGATTGCAGCTTGTCCCTGTTGATGGTATTTTTCTCATCCTACAAGAGCTCTGTAGGTTACTGCTTCCATGGAGATCAGCTGCTCCCAGTTTGTGTTGGGAGTAAGTTATGCCCTTGCAGTGCACTTTGCATGAATCAGTTCTCAAGAGTTTGGGATGAGGTAGGAATAATTGTCTTGCAAGAAATAACAACCATCAACTTTTCCTCATCTCTATGGAAAGCTTGATGGAAGGCTGTCTGGATTCTCAAGAGCCTCCAGAACTCTTTTATGATCTGAACAGATATTCCAAATAAATAAAGAAGCACAGCTTTAACTTGCACTGCTTTCCAGCTATTTATTGCATTTGGATCTTCAGAAAGAAAACTTTGTCAGTGACCCTTTTATGAACTTTGTCTTTTCTAAGAATATTTTATCTCTTGAACATTTGATATGTAGCATGAACTTAGTTCTCTCTTCCATAAATAAAAACTGAAGACAGTTACTTTAAACAATTTTTTAACATGAAAAGTCAATGTCACAGGCAATAGCGAAGCTTTTGAAGTTTCAAGCACTTCTTATTCAGATTATTTTTATCAGTGCTGTACCATCTCACACTTGATAAGATGTGCCTCCGCTTTTATGAGTGTCTTTACTAAATGCTATTATAATGATAAAACAGGGTGTGCTCATTCCTCTCTCATTTTTCAAGGCTGATGTATCTAGGAGGCTTTAATCAAGAAGATGTCATATATTTTAACTTTTATACCAGCTTAAGCTTTTCTAGTTATGATTTTTGGTGTGCATACTCCAAAAGTATTTGACTTTTGTCCACTGCCTGATTAAAACCACCATTAGAATGGCACTTGCATATGAATGACCACAGAGAATTTATTATCTGTCTTTCCCAAATTCATTTTTATAGTCTGATAGTTTAGGGATATGGTTCTTTAAGCTTGTATCTCTGGGAGAGTTCTGTGATAGCTGGTCTGTGGATGTTAATAAATTAAACTGTGTGTTTGACTTCAGTTGTGAGATGTGATAAAGCTATTTTAATGAGCCCAGGCAGAGGCTTTTATCAGGCAGTCCTCTGGAGGCAGGGAGCTGGTGTTCTGGCTTTATACCAGTCTGCATTCCTTGCTTTGGCTTTGCTGGGAAAATGTTACACTTGATTTTTATACGAATATATAACATCATCTTCTTTTCTGTATACTTTGGGAACTTCAAAGTGTTTTGATTGACAGTTACTTTGTTAACATCCATCACAACTAATCTATTTTATACATTGTGTGTCTTTTTCTTCACATCATTTATTCTCCCTCTGAATTTTATGTTAAGTGTTCTACAAGTATATCATTCTGGCACTGCCCTTTTCCTTCAGAACAATTTTGTGAGACAGTTGACCTTAGTTGGAAATAAAGTGTGTAGTGAGTTCTATTTGTTGTGTCTGTTTCTGGGTAACTTTTTATTAGTCTACTCATAAGTCTTTTATGAAACTATTAAGCCAGTAATGATGTACCTTTGATATTACTGTGATGGAGAGAACTACATTATTCTTGGATGACAGGATCACAGTGCTTTTTGATCAGAAGTGTCACCATCTTAAATTACTGGACACTTTCTGAAGTCTTGAAGAATAATTTGTAAATGATAGAGAAATGCAATTGAGAAGTCTTGCGGGAAAAATTGTTACTTTGTCAGTCTAGGCATTTGGGCTATGCCTACATATGGGAAACAGTAGCTCAGAATAACAGGGGGAAACTGAGTGATTGGGTAATAATGAGTAAGAATTTTTATGGAGTTCTGTGAGTGACCAAGACACGGACTCAGACTGGCAGGGAATCTGAGTCGTTTATTCAAAAGAAATGAGCTGGTTTTATACACTTTTTCAAGGCACAGTATTCCCTTAAATGGTAATTCTCACTATGTGACCTGTCCCATGTTGCCATGTCAGCAACTCGTGTTCTGAATGTTCTTCTATGGGGTGATCACGCACTCTTCACCCGTTAGTCAGCTTCCAGCAGGCTCCTCTCCATAGGCTGTGCCATGTGGCACCCCCTGTGCCCCCCTGTGCCCCCCCTGTGCTGCCATGTGCCTCTGCAGTCGCGTCCCACAGCCCGCAGCTCAACTCCATCCCATCTCTTCCTACAGAGTTCCACTTCAGACTAATTCTAGTCTAGTTCAATTGACTAAATGCCTGCTTGTATTTGTAGTGCATTAAGTGAGCTTCTAGAACACATCTTCCCACTTAGTTTCACCTAAAATAATCTGTGTATTCCAAGTGTGTTCCATGGTGTGACCCATTAGGTGACTTGTGAAAGCACCTTCCTGATCTGAGTGGAAAAGCAAATAGGTCCACATGTCAGACAGCACTCTGGGAGCTTTCCCATTCTCTGGGGCCCAGAAGTTCTGTGAACTTGTTTTATCTCTTTGGCAAATTCAAATATGATCCTTTCTATCTCAAGGAATACTTAGGGAACTATGCTAATATTTTAGGGATTTTTATTCAAGATTAAGCCTACTTATTTTAGAATTTACTATATTAATACTTCCAAAATTGTGTCTTTTTAGGATCAAAGTTTCTGAGAGAGATTTTCTTAACATCTAATCACCATAATCAAGCATCATCATCATCATTATGCAGAAGCTACTTCTCATTTTCTGATAGAGAATGATTTCTGATAGCGTTTCTGCTATCACTTGCCTGATTGACAATTTGCAATTAATTCTTATTGTGTGTATTCAGGCTGCTTGTTTAGTTGTGACTGGAACAGCACATGTGCAGAACATATTACAGAACTGCCATCAGCGAGATGCCTTCTTCAATAGGAAAATGTATAACTGTGTCAAAAATAAACATTATAGAGTTTAACAGCAGAATACATGTGTGCTAGAGTTTCAGAGCTGGACTTGGTAAATACGCCATCTTACATTGGCTGTTTGCAGACAGTTCTGCAACTGGACACAGCACACCCTGGTAACTTGCTGTAATTTCTGTGTTTCAGGATGCTGTTGCTTGTCCAGAGAGAATATAAAAGTTCAGTAAAAACTGAGAAAGAAAATTAAGTCAATAGTACTGCAAAGAGTATAACCCTGCATGAACCCTGTAATTTTATAAATTACATTAGTTTGTTATGGCACTGGAGTTGGAACTTTTAGAATAGTGAGCCAAAGTACAGCTTTTTGAATGTTTCAAGACTGTTTACAAGTACTTTTAGAGTTTGAACATATGCATTGGATAGGGTTTTCCTTGAACACCCTGGCTTTGAAATCTAATATTAGATTAGATTTTTTGCCATAGAAATAGCCACAAAGCCAAATTAACTTAATTTTATATTTGTCAGATTTTCATGCTGAATAACTACACCTCACAGTTTCTTTCTATGTTAAGGAATCAAATTTATATTCAGAGTGGTTATACTTTTAAACCTTACTAAATTGCTTCTAAATCAAATTATTTCGAAGATGATGCAACTACCAGATTTATTCTTAGCTCGTGTGAATACCTTCTCAGCCTACTACAAAAAATTTTTTGAAATCTCAAATACATGCAGACTTATCTCCCATATTCAGTTAATTTACGAAAAAATCACACAGGTTTATTTTTCCCAGAATTTTATAATGGAAAGGGTTTCCATACTGGAAGCTAAAAATAGAAATTATTAATGGTAATTTCTTGAAGTTTGAAAGTGACTGGAAGTTTGCATTCAGCACTGGTGAGGCGACACCAGGAGGGTGTCCTGTGTCCATTTCTGGGCTCCCCAGTAGAAAGGACACATGGGCATAGTGGAGAGAATCCACCAAAGGTCCATCAAGGTGATGAATGGACTGCAGCATCTGTCCTATGAGGAAAGGCCTGGGTCTGTTTGGCCTGGAGGAAAGAAAGCTCAGGGAAAATGTCATCAATGTAAATCAATACCTGAAGGGAGGGAGCAAAGAGGGTGAAGCTCTTTTCAGCAGTGCCAAGTGACAAGAGCAGAGCCAATGGGCACAAACACAGGGGCTTTGTTCTGAACATGAGGAATGGGGGAGTGACCAAGCACTGGGCACAAATTACCCTTGGAGGTTGTGCAGTTTCCCTCCTTGGAGATATTCCAAAGCCATCTTCAGATGGTCCTGGGCAAACCTGATTTAGGTAGCCCTGCTTGAATAGGGAAGGTGAGACCAGATCACCTCTGAAGGTGCCTCCCACCTCAACTATTATATGGTGCTGGGACTGAAATGGACAATAATTTTTTAAAGAGTACATTAATTGTGAATTAATTTCTTGGGATGCTTGTGGGATTTTCTTTGTGTTTTTCGTCTTTGCTCACATTTCTATCCACAGTTTTGTATATAAAAGTTATTTCAGGGATGGTTCTCACTGAAGAGAAGAGAAAACAGGTTGAATATTTTTTCAGCAAATGGCAGGGGAGACTATAGTTGCATATGAAATTGAAAGAGTGGTTCTGTAGTGTAAGATGCACTTAACCAGTAGTTCGTGGGTTGGAAATGATGTTCAGAGTTGAGTAATTCAGTTCTCAGAGCACTGCATAGGCACACCAAATCCCCCAGTTTTCTTTAACATGTACTCCAACATGTAAGCACTCAAGCATCACATATTACTGCCATGATCTATCTGAAACTAATTTTTGAGAATGGACTGTTGTGTCAATATAATTTTCTTTTCTTTTAAGACTCCTGCTAGTTTTGTATGCTTTAAGATAGGATCTGTCCCTTCTGCCATTTCCCTAGCATTTGTCTAGATCTGTCTGTTCAACCTTGTTGGTCATCTGTTTTTGTGAAGAGCCTTCAGAGAGCATTAATAGCTGGAAATTTGAGCTGTTAGTGTGAAAATGTTGGATCTGTATACATATGCATGTAGAGCATGATAAGAATCAAAAATCATTGAATTTTCTGTTTCATTGTGTTGGCATGTATGGTACTTGATAGTGTTTTACATCTATAGTATTTTTAAAAGAACTGAGCAGAAAAATAAAAATACTGGTGTGAGCAAAATAAAGATACTGGATTTTGCAGAATGTTTCCAAACCTGAGTCTTGGATGTGTACTAAGGTGTCATTTTTTCTCAGGGAAAACATAAACTAGGTTAGGAGTTCTGGAGTTCTTTCATATTTTTCACTTTAAGTGATTTTGAAAGTTTTTTATGCGTTATAGCCCACAGCAGCAGCATCTAGAAATTACATAATGACCCACTTAAGAAATGCAGTCAGAACAGATGCTGTAAGACCATGCTCTAACTCACATAGAGATGTCTCCAGTCAGGTCAAAGAATTTTGCAGTTACTTGTTGAACACAGGCAGTTGCTTAGCTGAGCTCAGGTTAATATTAGCCTATTTTATAAAGAAAAACATTTGGTCATTGTGTCATAATATAAACCAGATAGTCTTCATCATTATTTGAAAATACAGGACATTTTTGCCTGACCTGAGGTTTTGTCCTTAATGCCAGGTGGGATACTGATATCACAATTATGGATTTGTTTCTCTTTCTTATTTTTTTTTTAAATGCTGATGGAAAAGTGAATCTTTAGTTCTTAAACTTTATTACTAAAAACTATTGTGTTAATGAAAAACACATTGAAATGTTTGAGGCAAAAGCATGAGCTGAAATGTTTGTGCTTTCCAGAACTTTTCTTATTGAAAAAGAATGGTCTTACGTAGTACTTGTTCATTCTTAAGACACAGTATCAATTTACCCTGCTTTACTAGCATTTGTTACATTTTGCTAAAATTAATCAAAAAAGCCCCAACATAGACAAAGCCCCAATCTTTTAAAACTTTACAAATAGTTTTGATTTAAAATTTTGGTTATCAGATTATATTTTGCGTTGAAGGCACACATAGGAAAATTACCCATTAGATTTTACGAACTCATAGGAATTTAATACTCTGAGATAGTTCTGATGGGCACATCTGCTCTCTAACAGTTCTGAGGCAAAACAGACTTTACTGAATGCCTTCATGCTACATGTCTTGTACAAAAGACTCCAGTGGGACATTTGGTCAAGGTATCTTTCTGTACTGAAAATATAATCTATTACACCTTGTCAATATTATACCAGTTATTTTAGTAGAGAGAAGACAGTCAGTTCAATCAATAATTTACTTATTATATTTCCCCACATTTTTCAAAGTGAAAATAAAAACCAAATCCTTAATTTTCAAAAATGAAAATTGTAATTTCCATATAATAAAACATGGCTACAGATGTACCTCAAATAAACCACCAAATATTATAAGAATTAAAACAATATAAAGAACTTTGAGGAAATACTTCAACTACTATGCTTCAGCTTTTCAGTACATCCCACCTACCTATACTAGATCGGCTAATCTTATACTATCTTTTGGCTAAAAAAGTTGGACTAAATTGAACACAGTAAGTATCCATTTGGTTTTGATTTGATTTTCTTTTTAAGATATAAATTATGCTCAAAATGCTTCCACTTTTTCACAGATTTTTTTTAACATAAGAACTGCATAACTACGTTATGAATGTTCATACCTTTCCACACTAGGAAAGCAATTGGCATTTACTGACCAAACCTCCTACAGGTAACAGACTATCAGAAAACAGCTTCTCCACAAGCTGGCAAGCCCCATTTTCTTGGAATGTGCTGTATTTGCAGCAGAGAGCTCTGTGGTGCTGCTTGGTGAAGCCTCAAGGAACGTATAGCCAAGGATGGAGAAAGTGGTGTTAGTTTTTTGCAGGGAGTAATGAAATTTCCTGGGACAGGCACCATATTCAAACTCACAAAGTCATAAGTGCAGAGCACAGTGTAGGTGGAATTGCAGAGACCCAAGCTGAGTAAAATTATTTGTTTTTGGAAAACTCTACTGACTGCCACAAAGTGGTAGAGTGGACTTTTGGAACTCCTTTGCTCTTAACACCTTTATTTGATGATGTAGAGTCATACATAGAAGAGGTAATTCATAAAATCCAACTGAACTTATGCTTGAAAATTAAAGATATTGATCAGGAGACAGCCTTGCTCAGCTTCTTCAAGCTCCGTGACACAGTCATCACTACTGAAGATGGTAATCCATGCTCTAGATTGCAAGAAAACGGTATTCAGAAGAGCCTGGTTGTATTAGTATGCTACCTTTTACCAGTTAATGTAGAACCAGTTCAAGACCATGGCTCCTGCATTCACTAAGTACGATGACTGTTAATGGTAGCTTGGGGCAGCCTAGGGATACATGAAACCTCAGTTAAAGCCAGTGTTACGTGTATGTAGGCATCACCTTTAGAAAATAAAATCACTTAGTTCAGTTATAAAGCTCTGGAATTAGTAAACTGACAGTGATTTTAAGGGGAGAATTAGTGAAGTAATTTATTCTTTATTCTTTTTACATTGTTTCTTCTGTCTTGCAATCAAGTTTAGCTTTTCAGGTTGGGTACTGGAAGTCGATAGCATTTTTTTTTTAATATCCTGTTTATTAAAGTTGAAGTTAATGAGCCCCTAATTACTTTAATGTGGATGATAGACAGCTTAGATACTATCCTGTGATTAATCTAGGAAAGGATTCTCATAGCTAGTAATAGGAGAAGCACTTAGATTTTAAATTGTTTTTACTGAAGAGCCACTTCTTGCAGTTTTATGTGATTATTTTATAAAAGCTCTTCTATCTTTTGAGTGCTGTAAACACTTGCTTAAAGCACATTTGATACTTTTTAAACTTCTGAAACAATGGATAATTTTCATGCTTTTCCTTTTTGTACATTTGAATATGTCTGAAGATACATTGCATCATGCAGTAGTATTAGACCTGTATTCAAACAGAAAATAGACAAATGAATGGGGGAGAAGAAAAAGAGGCAGAGATCGTGTCTATCTTCCCATTGTTGCCGCTGTTTTTTTGATCATAAGTGGTTATCATGACTAGATGTCTTTATGACTTAGTTTTTAAAATGTATGATGCAGCCATTTATTTATGCTGCGCTTGTAACTCCCTTTAACATGAAAGGAGAAACCACGCAGCAAGAGGCTGGGTTTGATGCTGCACCGTCCATGCATAATGGGGTATTAAAACCAGGGTGGCAGTCACCTGGCTGCCTGATTTATGCTCCTGTTCAATCAGCCTAAGACCTTTCTTTCCATAGGCTGGCAAAGTTTAGTTTTCTGTAAGTAATAAAGACTGCAGTTCAGCATGTTTGATGGAATAACCTAGGTGCTTTGCTGTTCTATTCAAATTGTAATTCAACCTTTGACAAAACCAATCAAATATGGATGTTAGGTCCTCCCCTTACAGATTGTCTATTCATAGAGTTCTTATGGATTCCTAGAGGAATTCTACACCCTTGAGGACTTGCAAACATAGACTTACTAAAGCTGTTTGCAATTTAGCAAACTCTAATGAAGTAGGTTAGGTTGAGTCATATTCAATGGCATTAACTTCCCTTGATGATTAATTCAATTTTTGGAGACATTTTTCTTCCTATTCTTAATGTCAGTAATTTACTTAAACAGCAAAAAGAAAAGGAAAAAAATCTGTAGGCATTGGAAGGGAGAGTAGTATTGTGAATCCTTTGCTTCTCTCGGTGGAAATCTTCAAGTATAATTGCTGTTTTTTGCTGACATCAAATTTCCGAGTGTTCTGCAGAGAATAGCAGTTGTTCTAAAATACAATTGTACTGTTCAAAGTGCACTACAGGGTCCTAAATTCTCTAGTGAGTTGTCCCTCTATAAAAAGAAGATTGAGACTAAATTCTGAGATTATTAGCTGTTTTGTAAGATGAATTTCAACTAAAATAAAGATTGTCCTGACAAGAGCAACAAAAGAGTTTTTATGGGTTTTCTTATGGTTGAGACATGCAGCAGCACTTCATACAAATATGTGGGGTTTTGGCAAATGTGGTGTTCAGTGAAATGTTCTTTGCCATGTATATTAAATGTTTTCAGACTGGATAATGATAATAGAAGGAAGAAATAAATTAGCTTTTTTTTTCTAGTCAAATCACAGCTTTTTGACAAGTTTACGTAACTCTAGTCTCATCTAATTATTTTAACTAGATGAGACCAGTTTTATTTTTAATGGGGAAAAACTATTTTTATTTTTAATGAGGAAAAACCTTTCACTTACCTTCTTATTTTGCTTCTTATGAAATGCTTGTGACAATTTGGAAATCATCTATTCACGACACATTGTTTTATTTTATTGGGCCTGTTATTATTTTTTATAGTCATGACAGGTTCAGCCTTCTGCATAAAGGAATCGGGGTTTCTTTAACAACTTTTGGAGATAGAAGATTGCCACTAATATCAACCTCTTATTTCTACACGACTGCCATTCCTTGGCCTGCTTCTTTTAAAGGCTCAGAAGAATATTAAATATGTAGATTACTTGAAGGAAGAACTATTCTGAAGTTTCATAGAAGTAAGAAAATGCCATAATTGATATAATTTTCTGACTAAACTGCAATACACTGTTTTGTCTCGAATACTAAAATAATCTGATGTTTTTCCTTTGCTTGCATGCTTTTTGGACACAACAAAGCAAAAATATTCTGCCCAGTTCATACAGATCACTGACAAACACCGCAGTTTAGGAGAAATATAAATGTGTTAACAGCCCTGACAATGTTGAGTTTTTTTGAAGGAAAGCTAATTATACTACTTAGATGATCACTGTTCACAGCAGAATTCATCAGAGCCTTTTTTCAGTCAAGCAGATGGTTTAAAATTTACGCAAAATTTAGGATTGAGCCTGTGGGGAGAAGTTATAAACTGCATCCCACTGGACCAAAAGCTTTGGCAGCTGTGCAGCCCAGTTCCAGGGGTTGTGAGCCCCTCAAGGGCCCTGGTGACATGCACAGCAATCACCCCTCCTGTGCTCCTGCTGCTGCGTGTAGGCACCTGCTTCTTGCTCTCCTCTCCCATTACCAAGCCTCATGCCAAGCTGAGGAGAGGACTGTTCCAAAGCATTTGTACCTCAGCTTGGATTCTCCTCAGATACCCAAGAATGTTTTACAGTGCTCAGTTTCATACCACTGAGAGCACTGCTATCAAACCTAGTCTGACAATTTTTAGAAAAAGTGATTGCATTGTAATCATTAGTGCCTATGTGTTCTGGCTTTCATTGGATGGATGCCTCAAGAAAACAAAAATGCTGAATTCAAAAGAAGTTTCTTCTACAATTTTCTAGCCATGTGATAACTGGGTAGTACTGGGTGTCTTACAAAAAGACTGAAATGACCCCTGTGTTGGATTTTTTTAAAGTAGTTTCTTCATATTATGTGGCTTTGCAATAGTATGGACACTTCCTGGACATGTCCACTGTTTAGAAAAGTCTGATAAACCTGATGATGTCTTTTAGTATTGACTTTTAGAGAACACCAGTGATTACTGATTTACCTTCCTTTCAGTAGATGAAAATGCCTTCTCAAACAGCTTGGAAATCTATAAATGAAGATTTTAGTGGATCTGGGGGCCTTGGAAATTTATTTAATACTTTTGTGTATTTTTATCCTGCTTATTATTTTAAATATCAAGTGCATTTATGAATGAAGTTCAGGATTGGTTAAAAATGGTAGTACATAATTTTCATGTATAAAAAAATCTGCTGTTGCATATTTTGTGACTGTTAAATTTAGCAGAACTGCTGACATCAAGAGATGCAATTCTTGTGCATGTATGCCTTTTTTTCCCTAATGAATTTTTAGAAAAACCAAAGATTTTTGGTTATTTTAGTATCAAAATATTAAAGTCTTCAAAGACTTTCTAATAATCCAGAGGGTTAACAGGCTAATAAATGGGTATAAAGTTGCTGCACAAATGTTGCTCTATTTTATTTTTTATCTATTTTTTATTGATCAAAAATGAGCAGCAAATTAGATTTGAAGCCCCAAATGTAATATTTTGAAATGGAGCAAATACTTGTATTCAAAAGTGTATCCTGGTTTTTCTAGATTGTTTAAATAGTAAGAAGTAGGCATAGAAAAAATGCAAATGTTGGATGTTTTTTCAACATAATTTGATTTCTTTCCCCAATATAATTGGAAAAAATATTGTTGAATACATTGATACTTGAATCAATACCTAGGATAAAGAAATGGGATATTTCCTATTTCCTGTGCAAGTAAAATTAAAACTCTCTGGGTTTTACTACAGAAATGGTTCTTTCATTTTGTGACGTGTGTAGAATAAAATATCCCTGTTCTTTTACATGCAAATATGGGAAAAGAAAGGAAAAAATATGGTCTAGATGAAGAAAAACAAAAGCTACTTATTTTCTTAGAAAAGACGGGAGACATGTCTAGTCTTATGTCATGCAAACAAAAGATAGAATTATTCTAAACAGCAAGGAAAGACATTCAGGTTCCAGAACTCCCTTAGAACCAAAGATCTGATTCTTAAAACTATTTAAAGGCTGTGGGAGAACTGCCACAGGTGCTTTCCGAGGAGCCAGAAAAGCCATGTCAGATCACACATGAAGAGACTCCTGTGCTTCCTTTGTTCCTTGATTCTTGGATTTCCTGTTACCATCTGGCCATATCAATGTCCTGGATTGTTTTAAAGCAGTAGATTACTGTATTTCTGCTATCTTCTTATTTTGAGGCTTACTGCTGTGGTAATTTGAGTGCAAATTAAGCAAGAGAATTCAGTAGCCATCCAGTGCACAGTATATGAATAGCTTTTAATAATGTGCACTACTGGAGATTATATAAATGAGTTTTCTTTGAACTTTAATTTCTTCTTTTTATAAGTATTCTAAAGTTCTGCTGCATTAAACCTACCTCTCTCCCTTTATCAGTTAGTTAAAAGGAAAGATTTTTATGTGCCAACATCAAGCAGCTTGCACAAAGTTAACTGAATGCTAATTATTGTTCAGAAATTTTCTGTGCTCAGAGCTGATTATACCTAAAGCCAAAAAGTGTCCCCCTGCTTGGTTCCTATCTTTTCTGGTTTTCTAGGTACCATAAGACTGCAATTCGTCAAGCATTCAAGTATATAAAGTCAATCCACTTTCAAATTAGGCCATTTTTAAAAGATGTGTTGAGGAATAATGAAAATATTCAGTCTCCCTTTCACTTTGCCTCAGGTCACATTTAGAAAAGTGTTTCTTCTAGACTGTCATCTGTGGGGATTAAGCATTTGCTGAGTCTTGGAATTGAGTTTTTTTCTACATAGAGGTATTTTATTGACTCAAAGTCATTATAACCTCCGAACAGTGAAGGTGGGGTGGTATTTGCCATGAAGCCTTGGAGCAGGGGAACAGCTGTAAAATGCCGAGGATGGAGAGGATTCATTTGGGTCTGTTTCTGGGATGAGCATACACTTTTCAGAAGAGGATTAAATGGTCTTTACATACTATTGTAAAATTTACCTCCCCTCTAAGACCAAACCAAACCAAAAAAGAGCTCAAAACCAACACTTGGTTATAGAGTTTAATAAGCACTAAGAATTAGAAGTCTTAACAGGAGTATAACACTTGAATTCAATATCCTCCAAGAGCTGTTGTGATAAAAGTTATGTCTTTCTGTCATAATCATTATTTAACTTGCAGGAAAATAAAATAATAGGAAAAAAGCCTGATCCCTTTTTCTATTAATTGAAGTAATAATTCTGTAATATTTTGATGTTAGTCCATAATGTGATTAAATAGTTTCCTAAATATATTTTGATTTGTTTAATACAATCTACTTTAAATTTCTTTGATATGAGTGCAATACAATAACTTTGCATTTAATTGGATTGCAAAACAGACTCTATCTCACAGATACACTTTCAGAATTCTAGTTTAATCTGCTTTTTATATTGCATCTGAAGGAGATTTCAACTTCAGTACTAGCCAGCATGTATTTTAAATGGCTCAGATGTTAGAACTACCTTGTAATATAATAAACTCAATTCCATATAATTATTGCAATATAATTACTTTAATCTAAAGCTTTGCCATTACGTTTTCTATTTTCAAATTCCAGTAATCAACTACATCTGCTACTGCAACTGATGAACTGTAATGCTTATCTGCAGATGTTTAATTTTTACTTATAACTCCCTTAATCTTGATTGCACTGGGATGAAACTTTAAAGGTCTTCATGTGGGGGAGAAACCTTTGTCACAAAGCATGGAGAGGGACTTTTTTCTTATTATTAAAAAGAAAACTTTGCAATGCAATTCAGATAAAAAGTTGAGACTTGTCTAGAAAAAATGTTCCTTTAGTTATGAATATTTGAGTTTCCCAGTGAAAACAGGTCAAGGTTAAGTTTCACTACACTTTTTAGCTGTGCAGAAAAGGTTTGATTCTGAATGGTCTCGTTGATGACGGTGCGTATGAGATCCAGCTCTTCAGCAGAGAACTTTCTGGTGCTCTGCCTATGTCTCCGACTGGAAGCCCCACAACTCTGAGGAAAGAACCACGTATTCTTACTGTTAGTAGGCTGGAAGCATCAATTACTCCTAAGCTGCTCTTGCAGACTCCCCTCCAACCATATAGGCAGCCTAGAACCTGGTTTGTTTCTACCTTTGAGTACTCAGGTATACCAGGAATAAACCATCTGTGTGAGCAAGGAAGAGGTATGGCAGCAATGGGAGTTAGTTAGGAGACGGGAATATATTTGTTGATTTCGTCTCACACCAGTGACAGTTCCTTAACTTTTCCCTGGAAGGCTGCATGGTTCTTAATGTATTCATTGTTAGAAGAAAAAAGGCCAAACAAACCAGTGAATAATATTCAGATGACAATTATTTTCCTATTTTTGAGCTGCTTAGGCAGGAGGTACTTTTATTAATGGGTAATTATGCTCTGTAAATTGTCCAAAAGTTTTGAGAAATATTTCTTGCAGCCAATTATTATACCAACATTTCTCTTTATTCAGTCTTTCACTCAGGTGCCAAGATAGCTACTTGCTTTAAGTAGCCTCAGAATTAATTTTTAGGTTTTATAAGAGGTGTCAGAGTGTGGTCTTTTGCGTCCGGG